>CM024794.1:8585784-8694873 GCA_014281875.1 Nibea albiflora
CAGCCCTCCCCATACCCCCACCCCACCCCACCTCGCCCTCACCCCTCCATCCTGTCTGCAGCCTGCCAGGCACAGATAAGGTGTCTTGGCAGGGAGTTAGAGTGCTGTCCTTCGCCTCGCTGAGTGGGAATCCAGGAAGCTGTGTTCATGCCACGTCGCTGGAACAATGGGACAGGGAGGGGAAGCATTTGGGATGAAAATGAAAAAAAAAAAAAAAAAATGTGTAGAGGAGAAAAATGAGTGTGGGACTATCAAAGCTTTGCTCTGCCAGAAGTAAATACCAAGCCAGTATGGTTTGAGACACAACTCAAGAACAATTTTATGTCTGATGTCTGTTCTTAAGAGGCCGTTTGTCAGAGAAATCTTCAACTTTCACTCCACAATAGGTAGATGCAATTTTGGCATTCTCTTTTGAAGGTGTATTTTAAAAGATTCAAGTGCTTGAAACATTCTCCTGCATGCTCTAATCTTCCAGCTTTATTTGTCATTGCTTTCCCATTTATCTCGGAATGCATTTGACCTATGAATTTTTATCATAGACATGCCAAAAAGACATAGTAAAACAGAAATATAATAACTAAATGTTTGTTTGCTGTTCCTTAAAAGTTCACTAAATAGTTTTGGTGAGTTTTGAAGCTTGTGATGAGTTCTGCCATCTTGGCAGTCCACTGGCCTCTGTTGACTCCCCGCTAATCCAATCACAGGCTAAGATGTGGATCGTTGGTGGAGCTGAGGTGGGCTGAATGAAGGCTAGGTGCTCAAACAAGCCGCCTGTAACGGCACCGACCTGCCAATCAAAGCACACCAAACTGTTAATTATGCATGACTTCTATCCAAGCAGTTACACCGAAATTTAGCCTCAGCGTAGTTGTCATGTTTTGCTATGGAGACCAAAACTGTTAACATGTTAACATGATAAACAACATGTTTATTTCTGCTTTGAAGCTGGCTGTTTTATCATGGTTGCTTATGGACAGTGACTCCTTCTGTAGCAGCCTCAAGTGGCTGATCGAGGAACTTGGCTCTTCTGTGTTGGCTTCATTTCCCAGCCACGAAGGCTGCCGTTTGGTCCCATACAGACCTGTTTCAAGTTATTCCACTGATCTAAAGGTGGCAACAACATGCCACAACGTGATGCAATGTGCCAACAAAGACAGGGAAGAAGAAAACCTCTTCATAGTAAACATGGATTAGAACAATTCTGGATTTACAATATTTAAGAAATTAGCCGATATCTTGTGAGAAAGGAAATGCTTTCAGTACATTTGTTAGCACTCAACTGACACTGAATGTAAACATAACGTGCGCTTGTTTGCTCTCCACAAGGCACCTTTAAATCAACATGTCATGTGGCTGCATCCAATTCTGGTGGTTTGAGGCGTCCTCCAAAGTGGAATTTCTCCTTGTGTGGGTTGACGTATATTGGCAACATATATTCCGAACTTGCCTGTGTGTGTCTGTCTGTCTATGCGTCCGTTACTGTGCAAAGCAGCTGCTGAGCTTAGATGTGTAATGTGGCTACGCGAGCTGCCATCACCAGTTCCGCTCCTTGTCTGATTTACAGTCAGACGTTAATCAGACACATGTACACAAACACACTGCGGTGTACCTCTTTCACACCCTGTCCACATGTGCACACAAACACTTTCACAATCATAACCCTCCACCTTACTCCAGCCTCGCCCTCTCTGCCTCTCTTTCCAGTTAGACAAGCCACATATACCCAGGAAATTTACAATCCAATCAGATGTGCAACCGGGACTGGTCTGAGTACTTTTTCAAGGTACAAAATGGGGAGGGGGTATTCAATTTATGCCACTGTAGAATAACTGCTTGTTACGCTAGATGAATCTAATGAGTTTTCACACTGCAAAGAAACATCTGGCACATTTTCCCTCAGTGGTGTTTTCTTCTTTTATTATTCACATGCCATGACACACATACACACCATGAACTGCCAAACTAAGGTACACTGTAGTTCTTGACAGCAATAAATAACATATGTGATAAAAAATGAATTCACAGCTTTTTAATTGCCTCTACATAATGAACTGAACAATGTGTTTTCAGAAACTCCATGTTTCACGTCTATTTACATGTTTGAATTAATAGCTTCACAGACATAAGTAAACTTTCATACAATGATGTTTGTGTTCTTGCTTACTTGCTGGATACATTAGCGGAGTGGCCTCCCACGTGTTTCCTATCCAGTCTCCTATTAAATGAGACTTTGGGTTTGATTAAGTCTTATCTGGCTTCAGGATAGGTTTGCAGGGTAAGTTGTTGCGCTAACTTGACATTCATGAATAATACCAAATAAACTGAAGGAATTGAATGCAAATGTCATCAGAAATAGGTGCGATTACTCTTTTGCCTTACCACCACTCTCTGCTCTCTATTCAGAGACAAATTGTATTACTTTTCTTCTATCATTGTCAAATAGTATCAGACTTTAGTCTTCACCAAACACCACATGAAAATCGAACCACCCTCGGGCCGCTCTAAGTGGTTCGGAACCACATAAACAGTTGGTCAGCTGTAGAGGGCATGGAAGGAAGCCACAAATTTGGGGGTAGAGTATGGGGGACCACAGCAAGTAAACATTGTAATTTAAAGCGTCATGCATGGTGGTTCGATCAAGAGCGGATGGGTCAAAGTTATGCTTGCGGTGTGTTAAATCTGAAAAAAAAAAAAAAAATGTTGAATGTAGAATATTTGACTAACTGCCAAACTGAAACTCATCTCCATTAAACAAGGGGAATCAGATCATTAGCAAAGCAGTGCTGGAAGGATGGTAATAATGGTTTTAACACCCATGGATTGCCTATTATGCATCATTATAAATACAGTCTCTCTGGTGGTTACTTCTCTCAAACATTTCACTCTAGTAGAGTAGAGCAAATCACCCTGTGAGTTGCAATATTAGCACTGCTTTCAAACAATATAGTAAGTTTCATGGTTTAGGCAATTTAATCAACAGCACCACAAACTTTGCAAGCACTGTGCCGCCTCATTATTATAATAGCTCATTCTTCTTTCAGGGCCTGATGTCAGAAGAAGTGAGAGTACAAAATGTTTCGAATAAGAGGGAAATCATCTATATTTGACAAGAGTACGGATTTAGCCGAAAGTAGTTTTCAAATGTTCAAATGCCAGACATAAAAAACATACCCTACTTATAGTGTGAAGTCATTATCCAGTCACCACTGCACCAAAACCTGCTATGTTTTTGTTCTTTTGGAGCGATCACGGCACGCAAATGTTTCTCAGTAAGCGGTTCTTGTCTATCAAAATAAATCTTTAATATTTTCAATACATTTCAATTTATTTGAAACACCTTACATTCATCCGACCTCTGTCTTTCCTCTTTATAGTGCCATATGTCAGAGGAGAGTGGGATTATTCCTGCATACATTTAACGTTCAGTATTGCTGCCGTCAAGGGAAGGCGAAACAAACAGGAAAATAGGCAGAGGCAGGGTGCTGCTTTCTTGGAGGCAAACCAGAGAGGTGGTAAATCATAACCCCGGAGCTGAAACTGAATTCAGCGCACCTATCAAAACCCATTTAGGATCAGAGGCCAGAGGTCCAACCATTTACTATCTGTGAGCTCCCCCTTTTTCTTCAGTCCTTTTCTTTCAGGGGAAGAAAACAGATAAATGAAAGCCAAATACACATGGCTAATCCCTAGCATCTCTCCAAAAAGGAAATTATTATATTTGAAGTTATGAAAGTGCTTCCTGAAGTAAAGGAACTGCACTAGATTTTTCAGGCCTGTGTCTTGATCTAAGAAAAACACAAGCAGACGCGTACTGGCAGAAAGACAAATATATGCCCTTCCACAACCCTCCCTTTCTCTTACTAGCTCCATGTGCGTCGTGATTTACAGTATATCTCGAAGGAAAAGGAATTTTTTTTTTTTTTTTTTACAAAATAGTGAAAGTGGTGGAAAACTCCAAAAGGTTCTTCTGGCCAGAGACGTGAAGGGAGGAAATTGCATTGATTTAAGCTCAGCTTCTTTTGGCATCTGTCCGCCTTCTTCGTTTTTCTTTCCTAAAGTGAGGGCGTTCCACAGCAGCCGGTTTAGATACAGTCATCTAAGATGTTTTTCTTTGTCTCTCATTATAACCACAGTAAGCTGATAAGTGGATGTGAGTGGCAGCATCTAGATGCTTTAAAACTTCAACTACAATCAACTTTTTTTTTACAAGCCGCTGCTTCCATTCATAAAACGAAGCAAGAGTGCATACAACGACGATAAAGACTTACTTACTTTAACCGTGTAATGCTGAATACCACTCAAAGTTGGCAAAAGGATATGTCATTTCTGATTGATGAACAAAGAGCTGAGTCATGCATAGTGGGGGTGTTGTTTTAAGATTGTATCCACTGCACAGTTTGAGATGTTTCTCCTTGCCAGTTAGTCAATAGAATTCGTGGAAAAAAGGGCCTTTACATGGCTTCCTCAATTTTTATCATCACATTATGATGACTTTAGCTTTAGTCTAGTTTAGCTTTTAGAACATATTGGTGAGAAGACCTCAGCTGACTGGTCCAACTGTTTGAGGACAAGGGTAGACTTCATTTAGGTCCTAAACCATATTGTCTAATACATCACAAATAGACCACATTTAGCTGGTATAGAGCCTTTCAAAACAGACAGGAACTGTCTATCAAATGTGTGCTGCAGTGATATTGTGATGCCTCACTGATGCTCTAGAATCATGTGCCATGATTGCAGCTGTGGGATGTTTGTATTTAGAAAGAAGAAACTGTGAGATGGGGGACAGAGCTGAGTTTAAGAGTGCATATTTTTAGCTCCTCATCTGGAGCTTTTATTTACAACTCGTTGATGTTTTCCCCGTTTTTCTCCATGTCTTCACAGCTTTGGAATGCTCTCTCTCCGACAACAGATCCATGGTTTCCCTGCTACAGCAAAGGGCTTCAGTTTATTGATGGCTGCTTCCCCACAGAGTTCCCATATCATCAGCCAGCTTTCTTCACAGTCTAACCTAATTCCCCAATGGCGTCCAATTGCCACAAACTAAGAGACACCCCATTACGGCTTGTTTCACCACGACCGGCATTTTCCCCCTATTAGCTGAACATTGAGGCATTATCTCTTTTTGTGTCTGCACAAATGTAATTATTAATGTAATGTAATTATCAAGGGGAATATTAATGAACTGCAAAAATGTCTCAATTAATTTACATCCCATCATTGTTAAATGGGAATAGCTTTCATACGAGGGACGTTTCAGCTGTATTCAGCTGTCATCCTGGAGAAACCTGAGCTTTCTGTTGTTACACTGTGACATTTTTTAACATATTGGAACAGTTAGGATGGCCCTGATCTCTAAGACCTCTTGACCCTCACTCACGTCTCCACACAGCCTTGAAGAGATGTCTCGCCCAGGGGGCCGAAGGAGAAACAGAGGGTGGGGTGAGGTTGGACATCCAGAGGTTTGGACGTGTCACTGGCTCAACAGACATGCCGGACTCAAAGATGAATATACACCCACACGCATATACACACACTGACAGCTGTACATGATGTAGCCCCAGGTGTGCTGTGCTCAGGATTGGTTGGTCGGCTCTATTTGAGACCTCATGCCATTCTTTGATGGCCTGAACAAATTCCCTCTGGTTTGCAGTGGTACGGTAGAAACGGCTGTATCGCAAAAGCAGCAGCCTTAGCTGTCAGAAGTTAGATCCAAAGGAAAAACCTCCCCCTCTCACCTCAGCTCATTCCCCCTTTTCTACCACTCCATAAGCAAACATACAAACCCTTTAAGTGACAACTTCTTCTTGCCCCAAATACGTCACCAAAGCCCGGAAAATGAAGAGGAAGGAAAGGCAAAGAGCCATTGCTACATGGTTTTCAGTGTGGGAGATCACACGGAGGCTGTGAGACTGTTTAAGGTCTTTCCAAGCTGTCGTTTTGAGCCATAAATGAAAGCAAAACAACAGTGTGGGAGCCAGCCGAGCCAGTGGAGGCTCAAGGACTTCATACTTTGAGTCTTAGTTTCATATCAAGCCAAAACCACTTCACCAACTCCTCTAGCTGTGTACCTGCCTTCCAGCCATCCATTTTCTCTCCAGATCCAACCTACTTCCCTGCATGTCACACTGCTCAGAGCTGTACTCAGGCTCTCTCCCAGTCATTTTGGTCGTATCTTTCCCTTTTCTCATTTCTGCTATATTTGTCCTCCTCTCTATTTGATTGACACATTTCACATCACTACTGAGAGGGGGAAAAAAGGAGAAATAACTGATCTCTTTACCTCTCTTTGGCTCCTTCTCTCAGTCCATTTTCTTTACATTCCCTGCTCTTTTCCTCACCCTCTCCTTTTCTGTCTGCCTCCTTTGCTCCACTTATGCATCCCAGCAGTCTAGATTTTCTTTCCTCAGGTTATAATAGTTAGACTGTGAAATCACCCGGGCCCCACACCCCTCCCTTCATCCCTGTGTCCTTCTTTCCCCTTCCACTCCCTAACATCTTCCTCTCCCTACTCTGATCCCCTCCCTCATCTTACTACTTATAGCCAATCTTTAATATTTATGGCCTCAAAGCTTGAGCAGTGGGTGGGGGCACAGGGCTTTACTTCGCCTATGATTACTTGCGTGTTGTCAGGCACCAAACAAGGTGAGGGTTACACTACAAGGTTGAGGCTGTGAAGCTGCAGCCTTGCTGCGCAGAACAGACAGAGGCTACCCAATCTCCTCTGAGCCTCCATACTGAAGTGATTAGGCCACAGGAAGCTGAACCTGACATTGCTGACACGAGGCCCCCCTACCACATCCTGCCTCAATATCCACCCACACCAACTTTCTATGCTGACACCCGACGCACCGTGGCAACCGCAAAGGTGATTTACATATTCTGATATGGTGACAGAGGATGGAAGTGCGGAGGATGTAGCAGGACACTCGAGAGTGTGGGGGGAAAAAAAGTCAGGAAGAATTCTGCGATCAGTGGAAAAAAAAAAAAAGAAGAAGAATGGAGAAAAAAAATGTGGCGACTGCTTCTTTATTGTTTCCCTGTCTTGTGGGGTGGTGACGGAAACAGAGCAATGCAGCTTGCCAATTTCAAGCCTATTAACATTGGGAGTGATAACTACTGCAGGTGCTTTATTTTGGCTGCTGGGATCACATGAATCAAGAGATTTGTGACATTATGTTTCAGTAATCTTTCTACAGGAAGAGGATTTATATGTGGCTCAAGTACTCCATTATACCATATCTTACATTCTATAAAATAAATAAAAGAGAAATACGTATTATATAAGTAACCGTTACTGGTTCCAAGCCTCCCTAAATAAATAAATAAAATAAAAACAAGATGCGCCAATTGAATTTCCCCTTTGCAATCCAGTATGTCGGAGCACAGAATTTGGAAACACACGATTACATAAAATACATGACATTTTGAACAGAAATTGTGATAAAGACAACCTTCTCCAAAGAGCACCACTGCCCTCTTGTGTTTGGGGGTGTAAAGGGCAGAATTAAGAGCATGCAAACTGCACTTGATTCGTTTACTTTGGAGAAACTACACCACGCTTAAGGAACGCAAGTGGGATCAAGACATGGATCTCACTCACTCACTCACTCACTCACTCACTCACTCACTCACTCACTCACTCACTCACTCATAAAATAAATATACAAACAATGTTTCCTCAAATTGCTTTATTATTCCCTACAATTAACAGAGATTGACTAAAAAGGTTTACACAATACACTGGGCTTCTTCTATTTACACATGAGAGTATGCAGAAAAGTATAGTTTGCATTCCGCATGAAATATTCTTCTTATCTAACAATTAAAGTTTAAACTGCATATCCCCAACTTTTAAAGTGAATATTTTGCAGGTTAAATTAGACAAGTTAAGGCAGCAAAATATTCCCACTTCTTTCATAAGCACTGAACAAATCCAAACCTGGCTGTGTCTTACCAAACCTCCACATATTTTATTTGAGCTGTTATTTGTTCTCTCTCTCTGTCTCTCTCGCACGCTCCTTCACCAATCAAAATGTGTTTCTTTTTTTTAAGTAGTAGATTGCTCTCTGTTTGACTCCCATCTCCGGTGAAAGTGTTTCATTTCAATAATGCAGAAGTGAAACCAACTCCATTTAAAGAGAGAGCCTCAGTGAATACTCTGGGGGCCGTGGGAATAATCAAAACACTGCAAGAGCCAGCGAGGAACACAAACTCCAGTTAAGAACAAAGGAAATGGAAATCAATGGCAGGATATGCAGATTTTTTTGACAGCTCGACACGCAAATAATCTTTTGGGAGTTTGCCCTCTGTTGCCTTTGCCAGGTTAAAATAACAACTGAGTAGGGAAATATAAAATGCAGAGAGGGCACAGCAATACACCTACTTAGTTTTTGTCTGAAGGTGTTCCAAAACAATCAATAAAGAATGTGCTGCATTGAAAGCAGGGCTGAATTGCCTAAGGCATGGACATATCTATAAGTGGACCTCAGGAATTAATTTTAAGCTCAACTCTGTATTACTTAATAGCTGCACTTTATAGTTCATGGGCAGTTGTATATGTCAGTTTGTCGACATTTAAGAAGCTTGAGCAAAACCTCCATCTTATGGGCGTCTTTCTTGAAGCAGCTGAGTAAGGTATAGTCTCTCATAACCGATTCCAGCATGTCAGGTTGCACTTCATACTGGAATAGTCCTTGTTCACTGTATGTTGTGGTTATCATTCCTTCATCCAACATCTGCACAGCAAAATAGCAGAAATATTACAAAAAAGGGAAGTTGTGTTGTCTACGAATAGTTTTAAAGTTAAAGACAGAAGTAAATAATATAATATCAAAATAAATTACTGCTTAATTGGAACTTGACATTTAATTACCTACAAAAAATAACATTCATCAGTAACTGTTCATCATACATAATAGTCCGGGTTTAGCAGTACAACAGAAATGTGTTTTGACCGACCTTCTTGATGAGGACCACTACCCCTTGCTCCAGACTGATCAGTTTCTCAGAAACCCACTTAGTCTTGTTGAGCAGCATGTCAGGAGCGCCATCGTAGTGATCCATTGTGGTCTGCAGGTAGACCAAAGGCCCAATCCAGGACTGAACCAGTATCAGCACAGAGTGGAGCAACCATTTGTCCTGCGGGGTATACAGGTAATGAGTTGATAGAATTGAATGAAAATAAATAAATAACTTTGCTAACTGCAAAATAACTTTAGCTGACTTTGATCTACTTGTCCTGAATGTTTCTGTAGCATGGTAATAAACAGTAGCAATCGAGAAGACCTTAATAATGGCTTCTGATCAAGGGCTTGTCAGCTGCAAACCCATTCAACCCATGAAATAGGCTAAAATGTCATGGATGAAGCAGTTGAGCCTGCAAATTCCCCCAAGCACAGCAGACTCTAAAGCAAGCGCAAATGGCCACCCTGCAAATGGCCATTAACCGCAGCACAGGCAACATTTCAACAGAAAGGGCAGGGGATAAATTATGAGATAAAGAAGAGCCTTGCAGTACACGCAGTTTCAAAGATCACATTTACTATTATAGTGACTCAACCAGCAGTTTCAATATTAGTGGTACTGAGTCCTGAAAGAAATGGCATTTGCTCTATACATTTGCCCTCTGTCAGGGGTAGAAATCTTATTGTATTACCTCCCATCAAACCAGATTGCATGTCAGACCAGCTTCCACCCTGCTGATTAAGCTGACCTTTGGCCTAAAGGTTTCTACGCTGTTGGACTGTAGTCAAAACATCATTGTCATGGAGTAGTAAGTAAACTCTATTCATAAAGCGCCTTTTAAAAGGTGTCGTACAATGCAAACATTAAAGAGATATAATAAAATGAAACCAAAAGCTAACTAAATAGAAAAAAAACCCCCAAAAAAACAAAAACAATGAAGAGACATTACAAGACAAAGTGCTTATGAAACAGGTGAGATTTTAGCAGCTTAGGGCCAAAGCCTGAACTGTGTGGCACACCACGTCAGCTTGGCAGCTGCGGAAACATAGCGATCAACGGCAACTGAAAAAACTCCTGTGTGACAAGTACAGTAGAACGCAAACCAGGCAAAGGCAGTCTCTGTTGTGATGCTGAAACCTACTAAGGAGAACTGAGTGATTAACCATGCCGAAAGCTGCACTCAGGTCAAGTAGCAACAGTACCAAACATTCCCTAACATTTGCATGCATTAAGATATCATTTGACACCCTGGGAAGTACAGTTTTAGTCCTGTGCCTCAAACGAAAACCAGATTGGAATTTATCAAAGGTTTTGTTGCTGTCCAGAACCTGTACACAATCTGCTCACAAAATGTTTTCTCAAGGTCCCTCGAAATGAAAGGAAACTCAGATACAGATCTGTAGTTACTGGGAAGCAGAGGGACTAGATTTGGCTTTTTTTAAGACTAGCTGAATAATTGCATTTTTAAAATAATTGGGCACACAGCCAGAGCTGAGAAGGCTATTTACAATGGACACAATGCGAGGACCTACAGAGCTAAAAACATCTTTGAGAGGGGAGGTCGAAACAATGTAGAAAAAAGGAGGAGGTAAATTCTTCAAAAATGACTCAATGGTGAAATATGGGTTGGACAGTGAACCCTATGAGTACAGGAAGGCAGTATTTTAGACCTTATGTCACTGGCCTTATTTAGAAAGGTTGAAAGAGACATGACACAGTCATCATTTGAAAAGACCTGTGCAGGTGGAGGGGAACGGCTCAGCAGTCTATCAGTAACGCTACACATGGCTCTAGGATTTTTCTTATTGCTGTCAATTAAGTAAGAAAGATCAGCCCTTCCTGCCCAGGGTGATCAGTTAACATTTTAAAAGGACTAACACCATCTAAGTTTGACAGACAAAGGTTAATAAAAAAACAAACTAAGCCATTGGTCTAGGAAGGAAATAGCCATATTCTTAATTATGTTAAGATGGAGGTGAAGTTGGCAGAAGAGAAGTTTCCTCTCATTCATTTGATGGGTGTCAGTCTTAACTAGTATATGAAAAACAATACACATAATATCAGACACAAAAAAAAGGCTCTGACCCAAAGTAAAAACAGGATCAAGAGTATGACCACGATTGTGAGTTGGCCTTGATACATGCTGCATTAGATGCAGAGCTGTGCTCAACTCTGCGGCAAATATATCTGACCAACATGTATATTACAATCTCCAACAATCAATACTTTGTCAAGCATGACAACCACAGAAGATAAAAACTAAATTCAACTAGAAAGCCAATATTTGGGCCAGGTGAGCGGTAAAACAAAACAAAACAAAAGAAAAAGCCCATAGCCCATCTGATCCTGAGCAGAACAAAGTTAGAACAAAGTCCGTGGGACAGAGTTCAGTCAAATTAAGTCAAGTAATAAATAAATAAATCCATCTCAGACCATGAGACATTAAGAAGTCCCTTAGGATAAAGGTCTTACTGCACACTAACCTTGTATTGATGAATGTCATTTTAATTGGAGTGGATTGTAGTGACCCTTTGACTGGTAGACACAAACGCCGACATTCAGTCAAGTAAGTCAGAGTCCGTTAACGGTCATAGGGCTGCCAAACGGTCTAATCTGGTAGGCGAGTATGTGTGACATTTAAGGACCTCTCATTGTAATTAGTGCAAAAAGCCCATCATTCAACAGCTGACAGGGGCAAGAGTTAGATGGAGGCGAGGTTCACTTGCACAGGGAGTGCAAGGAAAGCTCGGTCTCTCAGCAGCTTCATAGTGATTTGTGAACAGACTTGCTTATGCAAACAGCCATGCATTAATCCCACACACATGCATACACAAGCACACGTGCAAGAAACTACTCTCAAAGACAAACAGACACCAAACCATGCACTCACATAAACACACACAACATCCTATACCTGTATTTCATTTGCTTGCGTACAAACACTCACACAAGAAACTGCACTCACACACTGGCATGCACATGTCGACGTTGCTAATAGATTAAGATCAAAGCCCTGACAAAGTAATCCACTGGTGATCGGTGGTCATGTACTCACAGAAATTTGTTGGATTTCACTTTTGGAGCTGGGGATGGGAAAGGCTTTGGTGATGCATGCATAGCCAGCTTGGTTCCTCTGAAGTTGCAATGAGAATGGGACAAACATGTCCTCCTACAGTCCATTCAAGCATGGGGGAAAAAAAATCAAACAAAACACGCATTGTATATCCATATTCAAAACATAAGGTAAAGGCTATAATCCAATCTGTTTGTAGCTTGGACTTTAGGCAATATAAAATGGTTAATCCTTAAAGAAATATGCACACTTTAGTGCATTATTCTGGCTGATCTGAAAGCCTTTGCATCTCCTAGGTATAGAACTGCAAGAATACACAGTTGCAAACACACAACAGAGACACATCAGAAAAAAACAATGACAAAAGCTCCACCAATCTCAGCCACTGGAGACACAGCAGAGACATATTTTGTTCTACGGCATGTTCTCATCTGTAGACCCCATGCAGCGTCTTCTCAGTAACAAGCTCATCCCATTTCAAAGACCATTTTGGCTCTCGAGACGCAGAGTGACGGGAATTCAACAGGCTGCAAAACCTGTCCTCTCACTGCTGCAGTATATCATTATCACATTCATATTACTCCACTGTCGGCGTGCTCCTTCAATAAAACATCTCTGGCTTAGAAGAGGCACAGAACATTACTTTGAAGCCTGGCAGTGAGGCGATGATCATGTCAGAATCAAAAGCAAATAACACATCCAACAGAAAGTGTCAATGCTTTTGGTGCAGCATAGTGTGGGAAAGGCCAACAAAAAGTCATTGGCCCTCATTTCAAGCGTTGTTAGATTGCATGTTAGATTGTAGCATAGTATGAGTAGTGCTCACTAGCAAGACTGCAACTGCTGAGACATGTATTTTTAAGTACTTAATACTTACTACTGAAAAAACAATAGAATTTCATTGCACTTGGGGTGAAAACTTGAAAATGCAAACTTCTGCATCACTAGATCATTTGCCAAAGGCTACATTTCTATAAGACTTTTCAAAATGCTTATTTCACATTCTATGAAAACATTTTTTTTTTTAAAAACGCTAACTCATGCCCAACATAAGCAGATAAGAATGCCCTCCTGTAGGTAATAGATTTTCTTAGATTGCCCTGCAGTTGATTTCCTCCCTCATGTGCTACTGTGCAAAAAATGATTTAGTTTCTGGTGAGGTTACAGACGTTATAATACAATTACAATAACACTAATACAATTGTTGGGTTTTCAAAAGTATTGATACTTTCATACTTTTCCATGTGTTTGAAATGATACATTCTCTGTTTTTACACATCTGATTGTGTACAAAATTCTGAGGTTATTAAAAAAAACTGTGAATGATTAACTAGTGGACAATCTACTGGACTGATAACAAATATGGTAATGTATTCAAATGAAGTATCTAATGTATTGTGTTTATTTTGTTTTTTATACTAGTATTGTATCAAAAAAAAGTTCTGCTATCATGACAAGTTTAAACAGTGTGTCTGCTGAACAGATAAAACACATCATTCCCATAGAGTGTGCAAGTGCAAAGATTCATTTCAGGGTAAATGGTCCATGTTACTCACAAACAAAGAGCATGATTCTTCTGAGACACGGTATATAAGCTCAGCATGCTGGATGACTCGGTCTAGAAGTTTCTCTTGGGAGATTGAGGGGCAGCGGGAGAGGCTACCCTGCTCTTCCTTACAGTCTAGTGGGATGCTTACAGTAAGCAGATAGGGCCAGAGCAGTGAAGCCCATACACCACGCTGCAAGGCTGAAGAAAAACAGAGATATAACTTATATTCACAAGTGAATACCCCTCTCATCTTTGCTGTAGTGCTATATTCACTTTCTTCAAAATCGCATAAATCAAAATCACTGCACAACAAAATAAAAATGAAATGAAGTGGGATGGATTACCTGTCATCATGTGCATTCTGTCAGTAGTCTTCAAGTCTTCTTCAAGCTTTTCTGCCATGCTGGCTTTTTTATAAAGCCTGACCAGGCCATGAATTAAGGAAAAGGTCATTCTGGTCTTACGTAAGTTCTTGTAAAAAGACACTGGTCTTAAGTCTTTTCTTATGCATAATACCAATATGTTAACTAGTCCATATACATTCTTGTTCCTGATCAAAGGTTTACAAACTGGGATTTTTAAAAAAAATATCTGACAATATGAAATCCATACCGACTAGCCTCAATTTAAAAATATATACAAATAAATGCTTTGTACATGTTTATTCCACCGCACATGCTATAGGCCAATAATCCAAGAATGAAGACCGAGACTGATTAGATTTACCCAACAAAAGCTAAAAAAAATAAATAAATAAAATAAAAGGGCTGAAAAATCCCTTCTCTCAGCTGAGGTAAGTATGTAATGTAGCTTTAAACATGCATGGCACAGAGAAGGCAGACAAGGCAGCGTAGAACTGTAACACAACAAAAAAAAAAAGAGAGCTGAATGAATGGGAGTCGAAAATCACTGGGATCTAACAAAACCCCTCAAATCTTCTTTTTTTATTTTGACATTCGAATTTCATTTGGCTCAGAAAACCACGGGTGTGTGAGAGTAGGTCTACCCAGAAGCGATGGTTTCCCCATTGTAATGACTGTGTTTAGCTGTCATGGAAGGAAGCACATATTTAGAAGTAATCCATGCCTGCTTGAGACAGACTCCACTGAATGCTCTTTTTTTTTTTCAATTTATGTATTTATTTATTGCTGCAGTAAATCTTTCTGTTAAATCACTGCTTTTATAAATGTAATGAAATTGGAAGATTACTGGGGTTGTTTATGGTAATAGATTCAGTATTTTGTATTCAGTATTTTGTATTCAGTATTTTGGATGCAAATTACAGGACATTCACGCCTTGTATACATACAATTACATTCATATCTATTATTGTTCAGTATAAACAAAGATACTGAATAGGACTGCATCCTTAAATGAGGATTTTTATTTTTTGCATGGACCAAACAATGAAGAGAGGGACTGCATTTAACAGGCTTGAGCTCAAATGTGCATTGCATCACTAAAGCATGTTTAAGAATGAGCTTAAGACAGACAGAGATCAGAAAGAAGAGGCGGAAGGGGCTCATGTTACTAAATACAAGGTCCTTCTTACGCATCTTCGAGACACCTGAAGCCTCGTGTCTGTCAACCTGTTTCATATGAAAAAGTGTTCTCTTCTAATCACCTCGGCAGCACATTTTCACAATTTTAACACGGCTTTCCAAAAAAACAAACCAAAAAAACACCTTGTTTTCTTCAACCTCCTTATGTTAGATCTGTGAACTGTAAAAAACTATATATTGGTAAAAATACAAACAACATACATTCATGTGTCAAAACTGATCAGAACAAGACACAGTTGTAACTGCAACTCTCCCAGCCAGCATGTTCATGCTGGCCCCGCAAGGCTTAAATACAGGTATATGTGGGTACTGAGTGGGCATGGGCTTGAACCGGGCAAATTTTGGAGGTCCCATTTGGTTTCAGTTATGTATGTGAAGTCCATGTTGGCTGGCTGTATAAGCCCCATAAGGGATGTACAGTAAGTGGGCTAAGTAAGCATGGGCATAAACAGGGAAAATTTTAAATTTCACAATAATTTTTCAGAAACATGGGCCAAACATGTGAAGCCCACATAGGCTGGCTAAATTGAGCCCTATAAAGTATATATCTGGGCTAAGTGAGTCTGGGCTAGAACTAGGTAACATGGACATGGGCCCTATATGGAATATAAGTGGGCTAAGTGGGCATGGTATGGGACTGGGAGACACTGGGACCCTTTTGGTTTTAATAATGTGGGCCCCACAATTGAAGCCCATAAGGAATATGAAGTCCCTTTCAAACAGAATTTGCATGACATTTGTGTGAAGTCTACCTATAAGTTGATTTACACACAGAAAAAAAAAAGACTTGAAAAGTGCTTCCTCAGTGTCTGCTTTTACACAGTAAGCCCGGTGCAGCATCATCAGCCTCTGTTCATCCTCTGGTCTTAGCTTACGGAGCAGCTGGACTCCCCTCACACATTTTCTGCCTCTGGTACTACCTCAAAACCAGATCAATTCTGTGCTATCCTTACACCTCTGGGCCAGATACAGATGATGGGGCAGACATTTAGAGTAATGTTTCCACCTTGAAAAGGCTATGTAAATGGAACTTAGTTTTTCAGATACTGCAAATGCAAAATATTGAAAATCACTTGGAATGTCTTTGCATCTTAGCATAATCATTAGAACAAAAATGTCAGAAAAAATGCTATTTGTAATTTCATTAATGTTAACCTGTCTTTACAGGTTGGTGGGTTCCAGCATCCACTGCAGATCTCTGACAAGTGGAGGCACAGTCCACATAGTTAATAGGAGCAGCGTATAGACCTGAGCAGCAGCGTCAGCTGAAATGAACTGTCCTAAAGCTAATGTAATTAATTAAACTACTGGCTCAAAAATATACTTGCGTGAAAATTACAAGAACTTAACCCTTGTGGCCTCATCAATTTTACTCCCCTAAAATATACAAAGTCAATGTCCAAAAAAAAAAAAACACTATAAAATCCTCATACGATCTATAATCTACAATCTATATTTTGTTCTACTTTTCTTATTCATAAATCTCCTAATCAGCTTCAGACTTGCTCAAAACTACCAAACAACCAACCATTTTCAGGATTTTTAACCCTTTAAGTGCCAGTTTAACTATTTAAATTATTCATTTTTCACATTAATTATTTTCCATACAAAAAATAGTAGAGGGACAGGGTTTTGATGGTGATGTCTTGTCTTGTCAAAGATTAGCAACATTTGATTGATTTGATTGCATTAGTTTTTTTCATGTAGTCTCACATACCTTGGTGGAAAATGCTTCACTGACTTCCATGAAAACCAAATTTTTTGATCTCACTGTCAATGCAGCATAAAACCATGCATTCCAGCCAGAAAATGATTGAATGGTAGTTTTGAGCAAGTCTGAAGTTGTTCAGGAGATTTATAAAAAAAAATTTAAAAAAGTGTTTTTTTTGGTTGTGTACATTTTTGCCACGAAGGGTGTAAAATGCACCAACAGAGTATAAAAGACGTGAGAGAAAGAAAAGTTACTGGCAGGGAAGAAGTAAGTGTTTATTTTGAAAAGGTAAAAAAAGAATGTGTGCTATATTTTTTATTTTAGAATTATTTTCCAATTTTCACTGTTGTATTAAACTTGATGGAAGTAACATTTCCATCCTAGCGGCCTGACGCACTTCTGTTTTATGGGGTGAATTTGCAGCATTTCTCTTTTGCAGTTGAGGTTTTGTGTGTTTTTGGTTTGGGTTTGCCCTTGTCGGCCACCTTACTAGGAAGACAGAATAGCAACCGAATGCATCTCAGTTATAAGCAAATTCAGCTGATGTTGCCAGTAAAGTAGCAGTAAAATAAGTAACACTGTGGCTTGGATGCTTGCCATTTTATCCACCTACCTGGTGAACTAAGACTATAGTGAACTGCACAAACATTTCTTGAAACTGGTGATCGACTACTTTAGCCCGTGTTCTGCATTAACTTGTGATCACATTAACTGGCAACCATCAGCCAAATGCATCTGTGGTTGTCGTAGATATGACAGATGTTGAAAAACTGTTTAGCTTTTCTTTTTCTTTTTAAGATACATAAGGAGATGCTCGAAGCAAGCTGGCATGAGCAGAGGTTACATCTGATCTCCAAACAGACAATGATGTACCAAAGAAGCGACAAAGAAGGTAATGTGAATGTATTTAAACCCGTTACTGTCCTCAGTGGAATTTCAGTTTACCTTAGAAGCACATAAAGGAATATTTTACATATTTTAACATTAATATTGTACTCGGGCCTGCTTGTTTTCCTTCTTTGTGTTATTCATTAATTCCATTTCCTGATCCTACTCTCCATGGGCATGTGTGTGATCTGTGTAGACACCTTTTGCCATACTTCCAAGTCCAACCACCTCTGCCAACTTACTTCTCACTGCTGGGGGCAGTCCTTGTTGAAGCTTAGCTCGCAAAATTGATTGTTCCAGCTGATCCGGATCCGAGTCATTTCCTGTAACATTTCTCCACTGTTGAGAGTGTCTTGCTTCAAAAGCCCTTGGATTTTCCTTTTCTCCTAATGGCTCAATGAAAATATTGTCAGAGTCTACGTTAGTGGGATATGTTTCCTTCCTTTCCTTCCTTGCATTACTCAGGAAATGTGGGATGTGGGATTTTCATTCATCCTTCCATTCATACTTATCATATATGCAAACCTGAGTTCTTCAGTGACTTACAGAAAGCGTCCCCTACGTGCACTGTCACAGCCCACTTGCATCGCCAACACATTCATTCTCTAGCACCTTTTATGCTTCTTAATTCCCCCCATTCACTTTTGCCCATGGCCATTGTACTAACCAATCACACACATTTCACTGTCCTTCTAACAATACAATGACGGTACTCTACTTAATGCCTAGCCTTTTTCTTTTTAGCCTATTTTAACTCATTACTTTTTACTACTTTATTTGTTTTAGTAAAATTTAGAATTTAGAATGGACTCCTTACATTTAGTCATTTAGCAGATGCTTTTATGCAAAGCGACTTACAGAGAAGGTATCCACCAGCCTTTCCTCCACAAAGATTCTTTTTCTTGCGAACCCACCACCTTGCAGAGAAACACCCGTACACAGTATTAAAACCCAAATCTGAGGCTAACTCACCTCCTTTTTGCGTGCTTTGAATTTTTACACTGTCTTGAGTTGATCCCTGCCGGTGGTTTTGCGCATTCAGTGAATCCTGTTGGTGACGGCATATCTTGAAGTGAATTCTCGTGGCTGCCGAAGTCGGTCTGCGGATGCTTGAAAAGAAAAGAGCCGCAACTCATCTTGACTTGAATAATTAGGACTTTATTCAAAGAAACAAGTGAGTTGGAGATGCATCTCTTCAAGTCTTCATGCCGAATGGTCCAAATCTTGTCCCAATTGTGTCCATCCTGGGCTTGGTCTTATATACCCCAACTCGTGAATAACATTCTGAAACCTGTCCTTCTAAGGAATCGACTGCCTTCCTAAAATTACTTGACCACCTGTTCCGTAAATACTGTTATTTTTACAAGACAGGGGTCATTGTAGGTCCTCACAAATATGGGCGTCATTTCAGCTGTAATCTGAGGAGAACAATGAAATACTATAGAAGACTTACTGTATAAGAAAATACACTACAAGGAACTTGTAAATAACCTTTAAGTGTTCAAGTTTTTTTATTATTTGCGAAAGTATCTTTTACCTGAATGTAGGCAATCCAAAAGAATCCAGCTTCTGTCAAGTGAGGAGGAGGCTGAGTCATGTGATGAGGACAAAGTGCCACCTTCTCCTCCACCTGTATTTGGCAGACATTCAACTGTTGGATACAAGCCTAATATCAGCTCAAGATTTAGTGGCTCCAGTGTGGCCCAGAGTATTAGAAGCCCCTGAGTGTCCGAAGCCTTAGTGCATCCTCAAGTGTGAGCAGCCACAGTGACACTGAAGGAGCCATGTTTGTAAAATTGGTAACTCTCCTGGAAGAAGTGAAGGACACTCAAAGAGTACATGGCAAAATGTCAAATACACTGCTGAAGTA
Source organism: Nibea albiflora (assembly GCA_014281875.1). Taxonomy (NCBI): domain Eukaryota; kingdom Metazoa; phylum Chordata; class Actinopteri; family Sciaenidae; genus Nibea; species Nibea albiflora. The sequence goes on from CM024794.1 coordinate 8,605,405, forward strand.
GAAAGTGGCCATGCCAGTGTTGGAACCACCTGCAGGAGCGGTATTTCCATTGACCACAATCCAAGATCTGCAGGCCATGAACGAGAAGCTCAGTGACTCGGAGTTCATCTCTGGAGTTGTAAGTTCAAGCTCTGATTCATGTTTAATTTTATTTGTACTTGGCACTGAAATATAGTCTAAGCTGTTAACTGATTACTCTTCTTTCTTTCCTGTGCCTTTCACTCCATACACTCAGATTGCTATGATGGGAGAAATAGGAAGTTCAGCTAAAATGTTTTTTGTTTAAAACAAGAACGTGTTTTATTAAATATTCATTGAAAACAACTTTATATTGCGTTTTTTGTAGCACTATTTTTTTTTTTTTTACTTAAAGAGGAACTATGCAAGACTTTCTATCCCCACTATCCCAGTTCTCATCTCAGCAACACCACAACACAAAAGCACCCTGTAACTCGTAACCTCTTGTTTATGACAGGTAAGACTGCACAAATATACACATCATAACATTGTTTACGATAAATAACATTATACACCACTCCCTGGACTGCGTTCTTGTCGGCTTCGTTGAAAACTAATGCACATGGCCAGGTTGGGGAGAGAGGTGGGGCCACTATGGATAAATTGCCCAGTTGGGCCTCGTGTACAAATTCACTTTAATTGAGCTTGTACTGGTGAAATCCCTCAGGCCCACATGAGGGTAATCTAACCATCATCTTTTGTACCATTAACTCTGAAAACGTGACAATACTCACTAAGATATTTTTGTCTTTTTCCTCTTTGTCAGAGTTGTATTACAAAATTGCCAAGACAAAGGTAAGCAAAAAAGGTGGTACGATGATCCATAATTTGCACAAGTGATGCTACTTGGCCTCTGAGCTCTCTGATTGCTGTATCACATGTTTTTTTTATAAATACAGTGTTTCTTGAATTTGTTTGCCAGCTTTGACTCCGTCTCAGTTTTCCAAAGGGTAATTTGTATCCTCGCTTTATTTTTTATTTTTTCACTGAATGCAGACTTGTTCTGTGCAGGCCTTGTTTGGAGCTTTTATCTTTTGAGCCCTCTCATTTTCATCATAATGAGCAGTTTGCATTTTTTACAACAACAGCCCATTACTGCTGTTCTCATCTTTCAGGTGCATTCTCATCTCTTGTCTTATACTGTAAAATCGACACTGGACTAGCCCTTCATTATTTCTCATGCCGTGAAGAGTATGTTTAAAAGCAAGCAGATGTTTCCCCAGATCATTACAGAGCTTTTGTAAATTACTGAAATACATCTTCTCTGTGGAAGGACCTCTTAATATTTGCTTGATGGTGACTTGTGAAAGATCTGTGTTTCGTTCCTCACGTTTTCTCCATGGCTCAAATTGTGCATAGCTGTTGCCAGAATTTGCGTAGCAGGATTTAATTCCTTAGACTTTCTGCTTTCAGTCTAGTGTCTGTGATTACTAGAGCAAAAAGTGTCTTATGAATTTTTGTCACCAACATGTCAATTTATCCAGTTATGTCTTTTCCCAAAATCACTGACAGAAACAGAGTTGGTATTGGTAATGGAGCTGTGTTCTTCTTGACTGTTAGAGCACTGCCCATTACATCAGTGATGACAGAATCAATGCCCAGTCTCTGTCTCGCCCTGCAGGTTATGTCGACTGAGCCTTCTCCTGATTGAGAAAGTGGTACAGAATCTATTTCTTATCATGTGGGATTTCAAGTGAACTGAGCTCCAAAATCACGGACATGCTTTTGCTCCCTTTTGACAAGTTGTCACTGTATAATATGTTTCACAAGAGAATTGTGATTTTCATTAAGTATTACAGTACTCCAAACCACTGTCAGTCCAATGATCAGTTCATTTCGCAAGAACCACGTTTTTTCAGAGCTCTCTGTTGTATTAAATATGTGTAACATAGTGGTCATTTGCTGCCACCCGCCATGAAACCGAAAAATAAATGCTTTATGCCCTTATATTTCAGCCCGTTTTTCTTTTTTCAGCAGCTGTCTCGGGGGAAAAAATCTCTCCCGGGACACAATTTGTCCCATTTTTGGGGGTAAATGTAAAAACTTTATTTGTTTTCCTTGGTCCTGTAGTCCAGAAAGGTTTCCATGCTTCTGTAGCTATTTAAACAATCTGGGGACGGATTGGACGGATCCACCTAATCCGCCTCGTAATTTTTACATATCTGTGAATATTTCTGAAACGGTTTATGATAGAGAGATTGTTGTTCTATGCCACCGTGTAAAAGACCAATCAAAATAGATGTTTGGCAGACTGAAAGCACAGTCAACGAATGGACAAACGTTACGAGGCAGGATTTTTTTTTTCAGCCAATTAGTGCATGTGAAGTGGATCTATGACATATTCTCGCCAATCAAAGGGCTCTGGGGTCTTGTCGGGGACCCCAGAGCCTACCTTTTCACCATATCCTATAAATAGAGCCCCCTAACTTTTGGAGCTTAAATAATGTGGGCTATGCTTGCCCATGTGTTATGAGTTTTCTGTCTTTTTCTCAGAGTTACACTCTCAGGGGAGAAGTTGTATTTCTCTCTCTTTTTTTTTTTAGAAACTCTTCTAAACTTATTATATAATTGTACCAGCAAGACTTTCACCACATCAGTGCAGTGGTAAGGTTACTCAAGATTCTAGTTTTCTTTTAGTGGTGTACTTAAAACAGTTTATCCCACCATCTGCTGGGATCTTCGACTATTCTCAACAAAATATAGACAATAATACTGAACAGAATGTTGAATAAAATGAATCATATCTGCATGCACTGTTATGCTGTGATGCTGCTGTCCTATTTCTCGCTCCGGTGACCTATGGTGCTAATATCATGGGGTAAATTATTGCAGTTTATACATTTCAGTGTTACCTGTTTTGTTGTTTTACTGTTTCATTTGCACTTTCCAGGTGTTGCTTTTGGAAGCTCATTTGAACTGTTTCTGATTTAGAATCTAAGGTGAGAATTGCATTCACCAAAGTGACAAGGATATGCCTTAATCAAAACACTTGTTGGGAAGTGGGAGATGATGTATTGGCACCAAACCTTTGTTTCTATTTGCAAAAATAGATAGTTTTGTCCCAGTGTAATACCATGTCTGGCACCTACATGATGTAGTGTATTCACTTAATTTCAAAGCAGTCCATCTGGGGGGAAAAAAAGGGATTTGGGCCATGAAATGAGCTGCATATGATCAGAAAGGAAAACACATTGATGTCTTAAATCTGTAATAACAACAGGGGGTGTTGAAATAGCGTGGAATCACAATATTACAGTACATTTGCTCTGTTTTGTTTTTCAAACAGAACCGATTGCCATTGCATTTAACTGCGCTGAGATTTCAAAGACAATAAAGTGCTGCAATTTTAAATCACTCCCAGTATGATTCAAAATGGCTCACTGTACAATATGTCTGGGCCCATTCTGATTTTCTTTCAAAGGGTGGGCTTTGCTAAGTGCATGCTGCTCTTTCACAAACGCAAAGGATCTACTCACATCCTGTTTACAATTTCTCTGGAGCATCTTTCTACGTAAAACCCTAAAGTTGATGCTGATGCTTGCTCCTGCTGCACTTTGTGGTAAAGCACTGCTATGGATCACGCAGTCATACCCCTTTGTGAAGAGTGTCTTTTATTTTCTCTCTGCGGGAGTCCATGAGATTCACAGTGCACTTAATGGAAATTCCAACCCAATATCATGGCAGAGCGTGCAACAGCAATGGCGGTTCTTGCTGGTCCACTCAGGCAGTGCCACATTTGCATCACATTCTCATTCATTGGTCAGATAATAGTAAATATGCAACATCCACTTAGACAAAATACAGCTTGCTGGGAAGCATTTTAGATGAAAGTCGCCATTTGGTTAGGTTTAGCCACACAAACTAGTTTTAGATCTAGGTTTTTGGAAAACATCATGTTTATATGATGTTGAAATAAGTATGTGCCAGATTAGTTAAAATTGGGTTCCCTACTGCCATATTTAAATATGTCCAATACGTCAGTTGTCAAAAATGTTGCTACACTGCACTGCACCCACTACACTGAGTCACAGCATTCTTTTCTGACTATTCTGTACCACGATCCCTTGTGCAGCAGCAGGTACATCTCATCAATCAATTAAGTTTAGCCGCAGACAATCATCAGTGTGTTAATTGCGTATATAACAAAATAATCTTGAAGATAAGCCAGGCAGCCAAAAGAGATAACTATGAAAATAAGAAAATAATGTTTATGTCGTGTTACTGTTATTTAACAGTAATATATAGTGCACACTGCTATTTATAAACATCACAAAGTAACAGCAGCAGAGCCTTTCTGGCTGATCCCTCTCTGGCTCTCGCTTTCATTTTGTTTGCAGTAAAATGCCATTCTGTGTTTAAAGCGAACAACCGGGTTCTGTTTATATTTTTAATCGTGACGTTTATTGTGGATTTCACTACATGAGAGGCTGAATAAAACATGTTCAACAGTACCGTCACGTAAAGCATGAGTATTATTTCCTCCCCGAGTTAAGATCATGATTGCATGCCATATCTGTCACGCTATCTGCGTGCCTGCAAAAGTAAATGCTCTCTCTGTCCTCTCACGCGGTGCACACATGCATTAATTAATCACTGTGGTCTTGACAGACTTCCGGCACCGGCTGATAGTTGATCGGCAGCCCCTGAATTGGGGCATATTGCTCTCTTATTGGATGGTGTAAAGAATTTGAATAAACTATATGTGTGTGGCTGTGTGTGTGTGTGTGTGTGTGTGTGCGTGTGTATGTGAGGGAGAGGGATAAGAACGGAGACAGTGGTTGAAAGCTTAGAATGGCTCAGCATAAAAAGGTCAAACGTAACTTGTCGTGAGGTCACTTATATGGTACATAACAACTATATTCATATCTGTGATCATTATGGAAGACAGCTGAATTAAGAGAAAACACGAATACTATCACTGTGCATAGGCCATAGGCAGCTGAAACACTGGAATTAATTTGACACAGAAGATGAAATAAATTAAATCTAAGATCTTTAAAACAAATGAATGTTCTATGTTGCTGTCTGTTTTTCATTATGTTTTTTTATAACCAATGTCCCCTCTTGATCTTGTTATTATTGCACATATACTCAGGTCTCCCTTCACATTCTAATCTCAATGGCACATTTATGATGATTGCACACAAGATATATAACTTGCTTTGCACAAACCATTTGGTTATCTCCTTTTTTTTTTTAGACAAAAGAGATCATAGCTTACCTGGATTCACCTCATCAATGTATTTCCTGTATTTCGCTAGTACAATCTGTGTGCAACAGTCAGTAGACTGTATGAACAGAGGGTACGCGTGATAAGAACTGAATGTATAATTCAGTGTTTAAGATTGACAGGAACTCTGCAGAACTGAGCAGCGTGGCATACAGCCGATGCCTGTTTTTCCTTACCAGCTGTCTTACTTCTGATGTGCAGCGATGTAACCGCGAGTGGTATTAAAGCAGACGATATTGTTGACTTCTTCTCAGGCGTCAAAGGCACAAAGTAACTTCTTCAGTCAGCTCTCACCCGGGCTGTAGCTACCAGCCGGGATTGTCCTTATTTGTCTGGGTTGACAAATTATTATCACCTCATTTTATATGAGCAACATCGTGAAAAAAAAAAAAAAAAAGAAACACTTAGATGATAAGCCCGAGGTCTTTTCTATGGCTATCTAACTTGTTCATGAGACGAGTGAACTGGAGAAAACTGGCTACGTGAGCTATTTTAATGAGAACTTTGAGATACCAGAGACACTCAATTCTGTAGTGCAATACCAACATACCTGCGGCAACGAGAAAAACCACACATTTGTTTGATTCTGCTCTTTATAACATACGGGGTCATTGTGGGTGCATGCATGGGTGTGTTCATTGATATTCTTTGCATTGAGAAGACGAATAATAGAGCGAGAAATGCATACTAATAATTTCTCAAACGCCAGTGGTTGCATCGATGAGATTAACTTTCATTAACGAGTGAACTTTAATCCTAGTGCTTATATTGTCTGCTGTATTTCACAAACATCGCTCATTCTTGACAAATTGGAGAACCTGTTAAATGATCTGTTCGTTTTATGTCATTGCGTACAGAGCAATTATTGCAGAATTTCAATAAGAACAACTAGAGCTGCTGCTACAAAACTTACCAGACGATAAACCATAAAAATAAGAGATAAAGCATTGCATATGGGGGAGGTGAAAATAAGAAACCTTTTGGACCAATGACTATTTTTTACTCTCAGTGAGGAGTCAAATGGTGCAAAGACAGCATACCAAAAATAGTACAGCAGATAAGGCAAAGAATGTTTTGGAATGCAAATTTTTCTCGTTTATACCAATTAAGTTTATAATTAGTGTGAAAGTGTGTGTGCATGCGCTCATTTTGTTTGAGCCTTTAGGCATCCTTCAACCACTTTAATATGTGAAACGGTGATGGAATTGGCATATTATTGTATTTCTCTTGTATTCTAAATAGGGGGCAATTTGAATATAGAGAAAGATCAAAGCCGCATGTTTAGAACACAGATATTGTATTCGTTTACAGGATGAAATGTTTCCTCTTGTTATTATCATTGTGAACTCAGGTTACTTCTGCTTTGGTGTACAGAGCTAATTAAAAACAAGCTATGTGTGTTGACACTGTACATGTATGCCACTGGTTGTTAGACTACACCAAGAAAGAAAAACATTCTCTGTTATAATGATTTGAATTTCTTACATAGTGTGTATCATTTTGCACCTCACCCAATGCCATTTGACCCGAGCCAGACAAACAGTTGAAATTCAGATACATTTTTCCATCTTTGATATCTGTAGGTTGACAGAAATCCGCTCGCTCATCAGAGGCAGGGCACTGGAGAGTTGCAGATGACAGTTCTAGGCTGATCCATTACCACTTTGCCCCGGGCTTAATTACCATCTCCCTCCAGTAACACGCAACACTCTCCCCTTCCAACGCAATCCCGCGCTAACTTCTCAATCTGGTTGCAGCAGGAGCAGCACTTCTGTTTCTCCTGCATTTACAATCCCCTCCTTCTGGGGCCTCTGGTAGCAGCACACCTGCGTGCATAAAAACAACAATTAGGGAGCGATCATCGCGATCGCAGCTGATGAACACAGCTTCCGAGCTTGGTATTTCCCACTGGGCTTTGGTGGCGGCGCAGAAGAAGCGGCGGCGGCGGACGCACGCCTGCCTTGCCACAATGCCATGTGTCATTTTTGACAAGTCTCGGGGATAAAGGAAGCAGGCATAAAGCTTTAAATCAAATTGGTCACACGGCCTTGCCAATCACTGTGGACAACATATGCAGCCTCACAACCAAGGTGTAGTTGCTGTTATATGTCTAGGCGGTGAGCAATCTCCCTGTGCTCTAAAATGGAAATGAAACTGTTACACACCCACAGCTATTGAAGAAGGGATTTGCGTGGGCCGGGGTACAACTATACTCGATCGCCACTCTGGGAGAAGCTTTAGCTTTGCCCTTCTTCAAAGTGAGATTTACAAAAAGGAAATGCTTGGCTAGGTTTATTCAAAAGAAGCTCCTGATGGTGGGAAGACAAAAGGTACTTCACACTATCCTCCCTGGGGCACATGTACTCTAAAGCTCCTCTTCTACTCCTTATTCTAAGTACATGTTCCCCCCTGGAGTGCACTGCACTCTCTCCTGCTCCTGTCTCTCTTGCCCCCCCCCCCCCGTTCTCTGTGTACCGAGCCATATTCTCCTCACTTAATTTCACTTGTCTTCTCCCTGTAAACCCCTCTGTCTCTCTCTCTTGCTCTGCTTCTGCGTCTCTCTCCTCCACTCCTCCTGGCTTCCTCGCCCTCACCTTTAAGTTTTTCTCTCTCTTACCTCCCGCTCTCCCCTCTGTCTGCTTCCTCTCTCTCCCGCTCTGTCTGTCTGTCTCCAGCCACGTGTTGGCTAGCTCAGAGCAAAACCCTCTATTAACAGAAGCCAAGGCCAGATGGCGGCTCAGAGATGGATCATATCAACTCTGAAGTTCTATGTGAGTTCCAGACAGCGTTTTTTTTTTTCCAAGCATCTCAAAAATAACTTGCACTTTACCACTTCACCTACAAACCCAGTGTGGGACTTGTTTCTTAAATTACCATTTCATATCAGCTCAGATCGGATCAGACGCACCAAATATACTTATACTGAGTTTTGCTGTCGTTCATCAGTAATATTAAAGCACCAGTGGAGAAAACTTTGTTCAGAAAACATTTTTGGCTTTTTTTTCATTTCAACTAGCAATGTAGTAGTGAGCCAAAAACAATTCAAGCAATGTGAGCGTTTTGTGTGGCTGCTGGACAACAATTTTCACTACACACACAAAATTCTGTGGATTCTGTGCGCCTTCACTAAAGGCTGTCAAACTGTGATGGGTCTTGTTAACACAGAGACTTCAAATCCCCCGGCAACTGTATTTATTCCCAGAGGGAACTTGCGGCTGTAGAATGGAAAACGTAACGTGTCTGTGAATCCCAGAAGAAGAGAAGTCAGGTAGAATGTATCCACAGGGAGACAATCCTGCAGTTTGTCTAATGAGGCATAGCCAGACTGTGCACTTTGGTCAGTTCAGGAGATGAGCGTGAAATTCCCCCATTAAATAATGTGAATCTCACATTAAGAGGCCCTCCTGAGGCAAAGTGTCTGTAGTAAGGATGACTAACTCAATTAATTCAGAGTCCCTCCGAAAGTTTCTTCTCAAATCAAGAACTTGTTTTAAGGTTGTGTGTGTCAAAATCCCCCATTTGTTCCCTCCGTGTTGCCGCTGTGTGTGTCTGTCTGTTTCTGCGGGTATCAGAAATGAGTGCACCAGTGCTCTCACAGGGTTGAGGCTGACTGACTCTGAACTCGGTGGCCTGCCCTCAATACCAAAACAAGTCATCTATTTCCTGTTTTGCGAATTCGCGTCTTTGCCTGCCGTACGGTTGTGATTGTCAGGTAACATTTAGAAAGCCCTCTCTCTTGCTCTCTTTCTATCTGTTTGCCATGCTAAAGCTTCACTCTTGCCATTTTTTTTTTTTTTTTTTTTTGCCTCCTCCGTCCTTTTCCTTTACTGCCGAGAAACAAGTTCATTGTGATTCGGAATGCAGTTCCACGGCTCAATGGGTTCTGTTTGAAATGAGATTTGAGAGAGTGAGCATGAGAGAGAAAGACAGAGAACCTCGAGCCGCCTAGTGTCTTGATGAATAAAAGATGGAGGCACTAGCATCTTATAAACAACAACAGAGCATAATTAGTTCAGTTCTTTTTATTTTAGGAACACTTTATGTGACATTTCCTTTGTGTGGCTGCTTTCATTACGCACGTCCTGCCTGCTTTGCATGTTGTGCGGGCGTCCTCTCTCTCTTCCTTGCAAGTCAACAATAAAACTGGAATAATATTGGCGTGCCATGCAAATGTAAATACATTTCGATATATACTCTCCCTTTTCGCAGTTTACTGTGGTAATATGGCTCGCCTATACATACGCAGTAAAGAGATAACTTGTTACAACAAACCACTGCTGGAATTGATGATTAATCGCGTTATTTGCATTTTCCCTTGCAGAAACATGCAACTGATATCTGCGTTATTCTTGGTATTTGTGTGCCAGGGTCAGAGTCAAACAGGATTCATACATAATCATAGAACATGGCATATGCAAAAAGTAAACTGAACATATCACTGGAAACACTCCCGCAAAGGTAAAGGTCATATAAAGCAAGTAAGCCTTTTAGCAATATTCTATCTACTTGTCTCATCTGTATTAGTTTTTATTGTTTTTTTCTTGTTTTTTTTTAAAGCTCTTCCCAATACGGGGGAGTGTTATTCATATAGTGCAGCTTTTAATATTCATGCTGTGGGGAATGCACCTGTAATTTGGGCACAAATGATTTGTCCTCTTTGAATCTCCATTAGCATTAAAAAGTCACATTAACGGGCTATTTGTCAGACCTCTTGTATAGCAGTCTACTAATTGGCTTTTAAAGTAATTTTACCAGCCTTGTACTTTATTTGTGATTTGCAGTACATCATTGTTCTTATTCGTTTTTGTTTTTTTTATGACACCTTTACAGAATGTTGTCTGCCACACGTGAAAGGCAAAGTCAGTCAGTATATGTATGTTTCGGTGACAGACAAGTTACCTGACATTATAAAGACCTTAGAGAGACAGCGAAGTCCCGCGTACGTCGAACACTAGGGAAAAAGAGACAAATCCTAAAACTGCCAAATCACTTTGACTCTGAGGTCTGTGCTGTTGTCTGTTGATGCTCTGCAGTCTCTCCATATATCATCTGCTCTGCCGAATGTGCCCCAGTCTAATGGCATCTGTGATGTCCCTGGAGCACCTTAAGAGAGGCTGATGACAGCATGTGTTTGTCTTCCCTACTTTTGCTTTCTCTCCCACACACACACACACACAAACACGCACACATACAGTCACAGTGCACCTTCCTAATCTTCAATTCCACTCCCCCGCCCTCTGTTGGGCTGCTTCAGAGTCAGAGCCCTGTAAAGTCTTTAGCCCCAGGTACTGCCTCAGGGTCTAAGCAGTGGTGAGGGCAGACACGGGGTAACAGAATCAAAGGATGATTGTGGTGAACATATGTGTACTTATGTGTGTTTGTTATGGGTGTTTGGCAGATACTCTCCTGCCCCTCTTACCTTCCAAACACTGCTACCTGCTCTTTAAATACACAACCTTTCAGACCCACCCCAGAGAGAGCACCAATTACAGTAGATTCAATTAGCGCAGTAGTTGAAGCGTCTGCACTACACAGACCTCCCAACGTGACACCCGACCCAGCATACTGATGTAGACCAAATTACCTTCAGACACCTGTTCACAACAAAGGTCACCGTGGATGTCAGAATCTTTCATTCAGTTTGAGTCTGCAGTCAGATGAAAGTGTTCATTTTACAGCTGCGTACAAGAGCAGCACATTAATGCCTTAATCACGGCTAATTCCCGCTGAAACACTCGGAAGATTAAGATATCAATAGCCAATATTGATTGGCCTCATTAGTACACATTTTTAAGCCACATTTTCTCATATTGTGGAATTGAGGTGGGGGCTAGTTGATAGTAGGATGACTTTTAAGCACAATTCTCAAGTCAAACTCGACATAACGAATGAATTAGCATTCATGATCATCTCATTGATTACTGGTGAATTCACAAAACATCCACATTTTATTCATCTTTCAAATTTATATCTTAATCAGAAACTGTTGTAGCCAAAATGAATAACTTTATATCCATCCAATTATAATATCAGTCTTTTACTCACAGACCGATGATCTTAAATGTAATACGTGAAACTGACACAATCCCACCTCTTCATTTTTTTTAACAATGACAATGACTCTTTCAATTTCCAGAGAGAAGACATATTTTATTGAATACGAGGACTCCCCAGAAATCTCACCATCTGTGCAACTAGTAATAGGGAAGGTAGTTTGTCTCATTTCATAATCCACGTACTGGAAAAAGAACAGCAGGAGCGCATTCTACACCCCCCACAGAGCAAAAACAAAATGAGATAAAGGAAATTCACTGCAATCCAACTTTTAAAAAAGATAAAACAATAATGGCACAAAAATATTTGACATATTTAATAAAACAGGAAATGATGTGGATACCAGACCAAACAGACAAAATAAAATAAGATAGATCCACAGTATTGGAGAGAAATCAAGGCAAGTGCTCCAACAAAAAGGCAAACAGTAGAATTTCTGACAGAAAAAAAATGACAGCGGAGGCAGTAGCAGTGTCCTTAGTCGTGACAGGAGCAATCGAGACACTAGATGAGGGAAGGACAATATCATCTTTAGTGCAGATTTAGCTGAGATTTTATCAAAACTGTTCTTCTCCACCACAGACAATGTGGCCAAGTCAATATTGACTCAGCACACTATGAGGCATTTCGGCATGGGAGTACTTTTCTTTTTTTGTCTGTCACCTGTGAAAAACTAAATAATGGCATGTCCAATTAGGACCAATAAGAAAGAAAAAAAGCTAAGTCTTATTAAGGACAGACACCTTAATAAGAACAAGGAAGATCACAGAGTCTTCAAAGAAAATTTGCACTTTCTCTAGGTTCTGTAGAGCCAGAATACACGTCCTTCTTTATAAAACCCAGCAAAGAGTAAGTACATCTAAGTACAAACTATATAAAATGGGATTCCTAGACAATGACACTTACTAACAAAACACACAGTGCATACACTCTTGTCCAAGTTACACCTCCATTCACCAGCAAAGTGAAATAGCCAGCTCCTTGGCTTTGGGCTTCTGAATCTAGCAGTGATATTGAAGATTTCAATCAACTAAACAATAGACAATATCCTCATCTTCCCCTTCCAAGCTTGCAAATGAATACTTTTGATAAAATCAATCTGGAGCCAGTATTCAGTTTGTCCATTCTGGGCTGTGACATGGCCGACATAGCGGAGAGGACCTGTTCCCTTGGTAGATTTAAAAGCTCAGTGTAAGATAGCGAAAACACAACTGTTCTTATGTTCAGGTCACTATAGGTGTGTACAGCCATGCTCAGATGGATTGTAGTGTACACAGAAGTCCACCTCATACTGGATAACAACCTTTCAACAACAATGTCACTGGTGAGTGTGACTATATTTTTAATAACGGGGTCGATTTGGAAACCATGGTGACCTTGTCATGTTTTATGTGCCCTCGCTACTGTCATACACCCTTTCTCACTATGGTCTTGGTGGCACAACCCTCGGGTAGACAAGGCTTAGGACAACTCAACAAAATGTGAAGTGCTTTTTTGGGGTGTTCTGTGTGTCATGTCTGTCTGGGCCCACACTGGTCATATATCGTTTGTCTTTCTGCTGTATTTACACTTAAATCCACATGTTGATACACTAACTCTTGATGTAATTTTGCATATATCTATATGCAAGTCAGTCATCTAATTACAGTATTCTAATGCATGGTCTATCATTTAGCCAAAAATAAGTAAAAATAATCATATTTAAGTAAAAATAATGAAATAAATAAGGATAAATAAATGCTCTGTCACCACCACTGGACATTTATAAAAACACAGTGATAAACTCAGCAATGTAGTATACAAATCTAAGCCTGTACATATTTAGCCTCATCCGGCTCAGACGGGCAATCTGGCAGTTAAAACAAATGCCAAATGGGGACCACCAACAAAGAAGGAAAAAAAAACTGCCTAGAATCGGCTCATCTGATTGGAGGTTACATGGTACCAACATCTCAATATTATTAATACTGACAAGCTTCAAGTGGATCCGTCCATTTAATGTCAAGTGGTCAAGGTCAAGTGGGAAATAATTGTAAGGAACATTTGAAGAGGAAGAGAAAATAAGAAAACATTGAGGGTGATCCTCCAAAATGTTCCGATAAATGTCTTGTCTGATGCTGTGAATCACACACACTTATTTGGCCACAATTGTGATTATTATTACGGTCATAAAGGCTATGTATATGTACGTTATGAGTGATCCAGAGAAAAGAAGCTATTGTCGAATACAGTTTGGTTAGCAGGTAACAACCCATGGGTTTACTTATTCTTTGGGTTAAAATAAGTAAGTTATGTGACAGGAGTCACTTGTGTGGATTTGTAGACACTCCCTCTACACTGTGTCACTAACACTGAAGTAGATGGCAACCCTATACGCCGAGTGGCGTGACGTAAGATTGGTGTTTGATGCCCTGGGAATTAACAGGTTGCCTACACACTATCAAGCTGTATTGAAACCACTAACTGTTCACACAGCATTCTGTCAGAGTTCCTTCTCCACTGGTTGTTTTCATTCTCACTTCTGCCTTTTTCTTTTTTTTTTCATTTTCATTAACACATTTGCTTTAAAGTCTGGAGAACAGGGTAACCAGTTTGAAGAAACTATTTTTAATGGACTAAACCTGCTTTTTGCAAGTGGGCTGAGAGGCACTGCTATTAGTATTTATTATTAGTACTGCAGGTTAAAAAAATGTGAGTGCTCCTCAGTTGGTGCCCTTGATACTTTCCTTCATCACTAAATATACTGTATATGTATCACATATTCTGCACATTCCATCAAATTAGTCATTAAGATAGTAAAAAATATTAATAATTTTGTCCAATAATTCATGTTTACTTCTCTTTTAGTTTGTCATTGTTATTTCATGTTGTTACAAGACTTAAAATTGGCTGCTAATATCTGTTTTGATTTGTTTCTCTGTATGTTATTTTGTCATTTTTGCATATTTTTGTCTTTACTCCCTGTCAACAAGTCAACATCTAGTGAAGTGCTGCTCTGCACTGGTAACATTTGCAATAAAAAACAATACACATTTAAAAGGACACAAAAAATCTAGACACTATAATCCAGCTCACCCTCTGAAAAGGATTTGGCCTTTCCTAACAGGTGAGGAAAACAGTCCGCTTCTAACACCTGAATGGAAAATGTGAGCACATCAGACATACAATTATACATGATCCCCACTGCTGTTGTCTCTGACCTTCTTCCCGGCCTGAGGCATGGTCAGATTTACACCACCTCCTCAGGGACAAATAAACACAAAAGATACAGGGGAAGAAGAAAATGATAAAAAAAAAACAGGATAGGGGCATTAAACCAGGAAAAACACAAAGAGACAGCCATTACTGATTGCTAATGATGAGCTTGTTACAAAAGGAAATACGCCATCCTCGCTCAGTTCTTAAATTCACCACAGCCTTGAGTCCCTGTCTCTGTATACATGTATGATTGGCAGTTGGAGTCCATGATAGCCATTTATAATGTGGACAGGCTTGTGCAAAGATAGGCGCGTGTGGACAGGCCTATGGGCAGCATGACACATGACAACCTTGAAGCAGCCAAGGCTTTGTTTGTTTACCAGAGCCCCAACCTCCGTTACCTGTTTAGCCACTTCCTCTCTCTCTCTTCCTTCCTCTCTCTGTCTCACAGCATAACGGGCATCAACAAGTGATCTTTCTGGAACCATGAGCTGGCCATAACGAATAGCCAGCATTACCGTAAAGCTTTGAAACCCTTATTATTACAGAGAACGAGAGGCATGCCTCAACGAGACAGACAAAAGAGAAAGAAAGACCCGTGGATGAGGTTGGGGAGGGAGGGGAGGTAGTTAGTTGAAGATAGGCGTGGGAGGAGAGAGATAGAGGGCAGAGTCGAGGTTGATATAGAAGATTTATGAGGGTCAGTGTGTGTGCTTGGGTTGGGTGGGCAGAAGGAGAGAATGAGTGAGGAGGTGAAGAAAAGAGGGATGATTGGTGTGTTTGGTGGCTAGGCACAATGCAAAAAAGCTCATAAATATAAAGCGCCATCATCTTGTGGTCACTGGCCGACGTTCAATATAGCGGGTTTGTTTAGTGGATGAGAATTTGAGAAAAAAAAAAACTTGGCTGCTTTTAAAATTTTAAAGAATATGACCCCAACCCTGATATGATATGTATCATGACTGAATCTCAATTGGCAAAAATAAGGAAGGAGTATATAGACCCTGAATGTGGCGCAGGACTTTGTCTGGTACAGGCTATCACTGTCAAAACATATCCTTTAATCTTTTTCCCCGTGCCCAGCCCCCTTCTTTCTCTGAAAATCTAGGACATTCTTTTTCATCATCAGTGTGTTCCTTGGTCTCTGTGGTATGCTGAGCCCCAATGCCAAAATGAAACTCCATAGTTAAGGAGTCTCTTTCTTTCTCCCAGCATCTTTGGTCGCAGTCACTGTCCAGGGACAGGTGGTGTTTGGATGTGGTTCCCTTTACCCTTTGCATCTATTCATAGAAAGAAAAAAAAAAGATATGGCAGAAGATGTGGAATAAATGCTGTTTCCCACAATACCCTTTCGTGGTTGTATTTATGGCAAAGAAATACAAAGCACATTAACAAGAGAGAAAAATATCACAAAAGAAAGGAGGGATAGGATTGTCTGTGTTCATGGGGGCATGCGTATGAGAAATTACACTTCATTAGGACAGATCTGATTAGGATGGACTTGAAAGTCTGAGCCATTAGTAATGGCACTGGATTGGTTTTGTTTGCTTTCAAAGAGAAGATCATCATTAAGCGTGTATGAAATATAATTGAAAGAAAAATAAGACATTATTGGGTGCAGCATTTCTGGTTTGATGATACACCCCAGAGAAATACAATAAACATCAAGCAGCTATGATATGATATTGTATTCTGTTATCATTCCCATTGCCCATTGGCTTTTCTTTCTATCATTTCTCTAATGACAGTTTCATACCACACCATTTGGCTTATGAGCCATTGTGCTGTTTCCTTAATGCCTCTGAAAGTAACAAACAGGAATAGCAAAGAAGATATTCCTCTCTCTTCAACACTGTCAGTTTCTCCTTACGGTTTCTGATGGTGATTTTACAGTGAAGGTAGTATTACCTCTATGTGCAAATCCTAAGCTGACATCAGGGGGTAGGCGCTCGGTCCAGGCTGTCTTCTCTTGTAATAATATGAAAGTTATGGGGTGCAATTTAAACCTATTCCACAAACAATGCCTTACTTAAGAGATTGCCACTAGGTGGTGCTGAAATCCTGTCCTCCTCTCTGTTCTACGGACCCCATGGGCTTTCTCTAAATGGGGCTGACTGTGTTGTTGTTTGAGGAGTTTGCCAGGCACAAGGCAAGATTTACAGTCCCAGGTTTAATTGTGTTTTGAAGAAAAAAACAGCTATAATGACAAAGGAAATACAATAAAGCTATAATGGGCTCCTGAAATTCCAGTTTAACACTGAACAGCGGAGCACTTAACAGCCCACTGTTTGGTACCAGCGCTAATATGAAGATAAGAACTGAACTAAGGAAGCTTTCTGCTCTGTTAGCCTGTGTTCAGATTTAGCCTTGTGATCTATTATTCATTCTGCTGATTCTTCTCATTGCAACTGGTTTGCATAAACCCACAACATCATTAAATAAAATAAGCTAATTGATTAGTTCTACAGCACACTTTTGCTGTTCACCGCGTGTACAAAATACAGAGAACAGCAGCTCTGTCCCCGATGACAGTTTCAGTCGCGAACAAGAGGAGACAAGCTAAATAAGCATTTTATGCCTGAAGACAATTGAGATATTGAGTTAGCAAAAATTGATTCAGATCAATAGTTGGAAGGTGCACCTACTATTTTATACAATACGCAGCACGGTAAGACTAAGAAAGGCAAAACTTCAAAAAGGAAACATCTCTCAGCTCACAGCAATGTGGGAGAGAGAAAGACAGATTGCATCTGGCAAGAGTCTATGGTCTATAAAAAGGAGCTGAGGAAGGGATAGACAAATCTGACTCTGCAAAAGCAAACAGATATATTGGTCTCCACCACTAAACCTTACCTAAGGCTGGACGATCAGCAATATTTGCTAGTCCACTCCATCCTGGCATCACCACCCACAGCACGCTGAAGCCAGTCTAGAGAGATTACCTGGGATGTTTCTCCATGCTCCAACATACAGTGGCATACGAGTGCCAGAGGAAATTAATTAGCAAATAAGACAAGGTTACAGACACATAATGAAAGTTATTGGTCATGTCACTTCATCACTTCCCCGGTCCCCCTATTACTTTCCATCAGGTTAGTCAGCCGTGAAATGGGGGTTTCATATGATGCAAGGAGGAATGTGCCACCACACCTTCACCACCAACAGCTCCTACCGTATTCTCCCAGAGGGTTTGCACTTGGATGATCAAGGCACTTAGACTAATGTGGATGGCACAGGGTGATGAGGAGGGATTGGGAGTGTGAACCCATCCTTTTACATCATTACAGCACATTTAGGGATCATTCTATCAAATGACAGCTTTCACAACCAGCTCCAGCTAGTATCCGTTCACTTAACCTATATTCAGCTGGAGCCCATATAGGTCTTTGGCCTTGATTGCAGTCCTTTTAACACAAAAGGACTGACGGGCCAGCGGTATGTTTGGATTGGCAACGATGCTGTTCCCATTGAGGAAGAAAAGAAGAACAAAAGATGAATGGTTGAGAAGGTGTAAATGTTTTTCCTTGCAGGTCACGTCTGGTCGATGTAAATGATGTCTTTGTTTGTTGCTACAGTTAAGTTCTTCTTAAATGGAAAAGTCTAGAAGAAAACAACATCATTATTCATTGTTCATTAAACATTGCTCCTGGCAGGTCAACATGTGGCGCGATGATACCTCTAACAGTAAGGCAGTACATCCAGCAAAGCCAATTACTTCCACAGTCCCGACAATTGTTATCTTTCACGTCGAAGGAAAGCTGCAGTGAATGAGTAAATACACTAAGACAATAGAGTGTTTGTGTGCATTTAGTTTAGCTTCATCAGCTCCTCTCACGCATGTTCAGCTCCAAACAAACCACACAAACATGGCTGATACAGAAAGCCTATCCTCACACAGCAGATCATTTGTTCATTTTTCAACTAACATTGCTGGACCTTTTTTTTTTTTTCTGACAGAATACACAATGATAGAACATAATAATGAGGGTACACTCGCACCCTCTATTGAACTAACAAGTCATATTTTTGTGCTGGGTATGCATCTGCTGGATTAATTTTGCCTTGTGTTCCACCCTTCCTATACTGTAGACCTTTTCTGAAATACTGACTCAAATACATCCCAGAGCAAAAAATAAATAAATAAATAAAAATAAAACTAGCACAGTACACAGTGCTGCCTGTGTAGGTATGTAATTTATGTTGGATATGAGAACACATGCACACAACAACAATACACACAATATAAAATATGCACATAAAAAAAGGTAGGTTCTGTCTTTGATGACAATCTTATGGGGAATTTATTATTTCCTTTGTCTCATATTGGTGCAGAAAAATCACACAAAGTAGTGTAAAGACATGAATTAAAGAAGGCTTGTCAAGTGACAGCTTTCCAATGCCAGACAATAATGAAAGAACATAACAGGAGATCATTAAGTGGTGTTTGTGCAATACATCCACAGACACACAGCACAAACACGTGCACGGTCTGTCACTTTCTGTTTGCTGCGTGCTCAAACGGCCACCTTTGATGTGAAAAGTGTTTGAAATCAGCAAATATGGTAACAGACCTTTTCATTTTTGAAAAAGGGAAGGGATTCTGCAATAGTTTCAGTGTATTAGAGCAAAGACAGAAAAAAAACCAAAGGGTCATCAAAGGAAAACATGGTGCATGGAAGCACTCCATGAAATAGATGTGTGGGCAATTTATAAAGTTTCAAAAGTACGATACCTCATACTTTTACTTGTTTTGTTATTACTATTTATTTATTTTTTTACTTTCTGTTTAAGATGGGGCCCATCAATCATGTAGGCATTTCAGACATCACCACGGTTCTCCAAATCAATGGCTCATTGACTGCCCCAGCAGCAGACATGGACACACGTCTGTCTCTCTGACAGTTACAAAAAAGGAACAGGAATACAAATTGGGCTTCACTGTCTGACTGAGAGGGCAAGAGAATAGATCATTGACAATCATGACACAAATCCATCTCTGATTCTTGAAAACCCCTTTTCTATTGTTACCCCTGGTTCCCCCAAGTCCCCATGCTTAGTATCCGTCGATATAGACATGCTTGGAATAGTCATTGGTTGGCTGTCTCTACAGGAGTTTGGGCTTAGGTGCTTTAGAGGACATTTTGACAATGGGAGAGGGATTGAGGCAAAAGCCTGTCAGTGGCTTTGCTGTTTATTGATTGCAAATGTGGTGAGAGCTTAATTGATTCACACTTTGAGATCAACACGATAATCTCTTAGCCTTGGGACTACAGTGGGCTGTGCAGGTAGCGAACAGACAGCTGGGAAGGGCAAGGAAAGTGTGAATCAGCTGAGTGGAAAGTTTATTTTGTTGTTTGCCGCCGGTCATTGTGTACTCATAAAAAGAGGAAATCAGGGCCTATTAATTAAAGAGACCTTTGAAAAACTAAAAGTGGACAGAGGGTGAAGTGAAAGGCTGATTTGCATTTATAACAGTTGTGTGTTGTGGTTAATTATCTTTGAGCGCAAAATGGATCCTCACATTTTTAGAAGTTTATGCTGTTGCTGTGCACTAATGATTTTGACCATCCAACCTTAGCTGAATAGTGTTGTCGGAAATGTGTGTGTTATTCTAACATTCAGGGCTATACAACAAAAATATATTGATGTTCTTGTGCTTTAGATACATGGCTATTGAACAAGTCTGAAACATCTGATCTTGGGGCTTGAAGAAGACATTTTCATCTACCACATAACAGTTGGTGAGGGTGGTTTTCCCTCCACTGGTTACGCCACCAATGTCAGTGATGTACTTCATGTTTTCGGATGGTGGTGGTAAGATTCTAAGTAAAGCCAATGGAAGGTGCCAGCCAGCGAATGTCAGGCTATGTCACAGCTAGCATGGCAATGGCCTCTGATGGATACTTACTCTAACCCTAACCCTGATATAACTGAAATATGTTCCAACATATGACTGATTGTTAATTTGGAAATAAATGTTCCACATATTTTGGGTCATTTTGTTAGCCTAGGTGGGTAAGTGACCATATATGGTAACTTTGACTTGTATTTGTAGCCTAAAACTGAAACGTCAAAAAGAAAAAAATGTTTTCTTATATATACCAATAACACAGGGTTGAGATTTTAAATTTCCAAGTATTTCAATGAGTGTCATATAAAGGGTTAATTGCGTTAACGTAAATATGGATCCATTATATCCAGTGTATAAGTAAGACATACTGAAGTGGTATAGTTCCAGTCCCAGTTTATTTGCCATGAAAGCAAACTCATGTCCTTATAGTTTGTTTTAGTTTAATCCTCAGCTATATTATAACAGAACACACTCTCACACACACACACACAATGTTTCAACATCCAGTCCAATCAGTGCTCACTGACTTTGCACTCAAGCTGGCTCCTCAGAGGGCATGACTGCAAGTCCAATTATATGTTAGAATCAGATGGGGGGTTTGTTTTTTTTTTCTTTCCCCTGATTCATGACGCTCGATCTGGGTTTAAAACCGATCCCACTACAAAGGCTAAGGAGGTTTTGTACATCCACATATTGTAAAAATCCTTCTATCTCCTGTCCCTTTGTCCCCTCTCTTATATTTTATCCTGTACGCCAGACAACCCCTAAAAACACCAGTTTCAGTCCCTTCTCCTTCTTATTAGAAATCTTCCAGCAGTTTCTCACTCCATCATCAAAACCAAAGGCCTAGTTGCTTGCCCATCAATACAATGTCCCAGGGTGAAGCCTTGAATCCGACAAGAGACAGAAGTCACTGATGGGATTGCTGCTAGACCCGCAGGTTGCTGGCCAGGCAGGCTAACAAGTAAGTAGATGGACACCTAAAAGAGTTTGTCAGAACGAAGCTGCCTTCTCAGTGGTGTTCTGGGGCTTAAAATGGAAAAGGCCGGGATAAAAAACAAGGCTACATGGGACCACAGCCATTTCTCTGTGTTCTGCAGATGAAGAAAGGACGCCTGATCAAGCACAGCAGGGGAAGGAGGCAGGCTGGGAGGCTAGAGGGATTTGTGCCTCTGTTTGTATGTGTGTGTATGGCCATGTGTGTATGTCTGGGCATAGGAGTCATATGATTTTCTTGTTTTCTGGAAGAAAAAAAAACGAAAAAAAAAAAAAAACCCACAGGCAGTGTACATCCTCTTGCAGTTGAGTCCAGAAAAAGTTTTTTTCTCTTTTAACCAAAGTGAATATACAGTAATTACTATGCTTGGTCTGAGTTGAAAATTGCCCAGTGTACGACTGATATTTTATGTAGGCGTTATGTATACAGCACCCTGTGATAACAGAAAGGTGCAAAACACATTTTTGTGTTTCCTGGGAACGCCATTCCTTTTCACGCATATCTCTTCCCGATTTCATGATTAAAATTGAGTTTTCTTGGCCGGGTTGATACCATCGCAAGGTCTCAGGCATAGAAAACAGACTGCAATCAAAATTATCCATGACCTTCCTTGGAACTTCAGTTTGAATCGAATTGAAGTCAACTTTGGAAAACACAATAATCAAAGCAAAATTGCATATACGCGTGGATCTTGCCTGTGGCAATAAACATCAAAAGGAATCGGATCAATATTTTGTCTCCAAGGCCTGAGCCTGCTAAAGTGAACTTCAGAGGAATGCATTCGTTTCTAAAAGAACGTACAGTATATCCCTGAAGAGAGATATTGGCCTAAAAGGTCCAAATGGTGTGGTAGCAGGTGCATAAAATTATTTTGCATATTTAAAAAGATGTTTTGTTTTTAAGGATATTTAAAAGAAAGTCTCTTGGATCACATCACATCCTATTATCCAACTTTAACCAAGTGCTTACTGTTTGCCTAAAGATAACCTTATGTTAATTAGTATGTAGTAGTGTTTACAGATCTGGCTGATGACATAATATGTTTTTGCAGTGAACAGTCTGGATATTTTGCTGCTTTTGTTTTAAAATCAAAAGAAAAAAAAACTAATCTACGAAACATCACATTTCCTAAAAACCTACATGCTGTCTTAATTTTTACTATCTGAATTTGGAATCTGATTTAAGTTAGTAAAAAAAAAATGATTGTACCTCTTTCTGACCAAGTTCCAACCTATGTGGCTGGGAATGAAGCCGATGCGACAGCGCCAATAACTTCCTCGAGCAGCCACTTGAGGCTGGTTACAGAACACGTCAACCTCGCTAAGCTATTAAATATGTCCAACTTCACCACAGAAATAAAATGTTTGTACAGCCTGGTGCAAAAAACGGTTGTGGTTTCTAAAGCTAATTTCCCGTCACGACAGCTGACATTCTTTTTAGTGTCAGTGTTTCTGACACAACAGATATCTGCAAAGAAAAGGAAACAATGCCATTGAGAGATGCAAACACATTCTAACGTGGTAACACAGCTGTTAACAAAACTGACTGAACACGACGAAGTTCCTTAACTTAAACGTCCAGTGTGTAAGATTGAGTGGCATCTGGTGGTGAACTTGTAGATTGCAACCAAGAGCTTAGTTGGTTTGTTTTTTGCTGCAGAAACCTACATGATCTTTTTTAATGGTGATTATAGACTACTGAAAACACTCTTATATTTCATTTTTGCCAATAGATACCGTTAAATGTTATGCACTGAATCTTTAAAAAACTCCAATGTAACAACTGTGACATGCTGCATTTGCAGGACTTGAGTGACGAAAAGGAGGGAAAGACAAGTCGCTTGATTAAATATGATACTGTCCATAATGTTAAACTAAAGTAAGAAGATGTAGCATTTTCCACTTGATTCGAATGGATGCTCTGCCTCAGCCTTCCACCGGTGTTAGATCGTATTCTGCAAGCCATTAGATTCTGTGGGCGGCGCAGCGAAGATGTTGCTTTCAAGTAATGGTAAGTGATTTTTTAAAGACGATAGTTGCTGAGTGATAACACTGTGTTGTTTATACTTTATCTTCCACAGCTCTGGCAGCAGCAGAACAGCTCCCCATTGGCGATAAAACACAGATTTGAAAATAGTCAGGACAGGGTTAATAATGAGTGACTAAATCTGTTGTGAAAGCGCTACCTTCGAAACCCTGCCTGTGGGTTATTTATGATACTGAATGAAAGAGCATCAGATATTTCTCTTTTTTTTCAAACTAAGAGGTCTTCATTTTGGCACAGACAAACTACCCAAAAAGATTAAATAAGGGAATTCAAAAAGATGCAGATTCGATAAGCAGATTCAGAACTGGATTCAGATGGGCTGAAGTGCAACTTAACCTCGTCCTCAGTTATATAACACAGTTTATGAGTAATGATTACACATGTCTAATTATATTTAGAGTGATGATCAAATGAGGCTACCGGCTATTTAAGCATTAGAATGCCTTTGTGTCTATCTACTGCATGAGTGGAGATATTACTACTGACATCCAATAAGTGAGCTCAGTAAAGCTAATCTCCAACGCTCACATACCATCAGGCTGCATGCAAAGATTGTCACCTCACATCTAAGCAAGCCAACGGATCAGCAGAAAAGAAACAACGAAACTGGCAGCGATTTGAAAGAATTACTCTACAGTAGGTGAACTGGTGGAGAGCCAGCTAGGCAATTGGAACATATGTTTAGTGGGCAAAAAAAAAAAAGGAAGCCCTCTCTCTTTTCTCTCTTTTCCATTCAGAATACGCAATAAGTAACCCGAACCTCAGGCAAGGAGTGAGAGTGGCAGGTCTGAATGTTGCACAGTACCTTTAATATAAAATGACTTTGAATTTAGTGCTTGACGATGAAAAGCACCGGAGGTTTTGTCAACAACGGGAAATGAATTTTCACCTTCTTTATTCTGACGTGGAAAATATGGTTTATCCTGAGCGACGCAGCCCTCTTTCTCTCATCGTCCACTGTTGCCTGCTAACCTCTACCGCTCTTCCTCTTCATTGCAGGTCTCAGCAGGTACCCAGTCAGGCGGAAGTCGCATGTTACCCTTAGGTGAGACACCCAAGCGTCCTCTTGCTTCCCATGCATCAGGAATATAAACATGATATCTGTCGTGGTTGCTACAAGTACAAGAATCAAGTGTGCCCACAGCTTCTTGACTGCCCAAATGCATTAACCAGGACCAAACTGTAAATAATTAAATATCTGGGTGACATGGCTTGGCAAGAACATCACATTGCCCGATTAAAACTTTATCACCAGACACTGCGAAAAGTTTCCAAAATAATTAATTATGAGGATATTATGGGTTCTGTCCTATGTAAAACATGATACAGTGGGGAACTTAATTAAAAAACTCATTATATTTTCATTTTCAGAATTTGAGAATTTTCAAATGAACATGGCACATTCATTTCCCCCCCCCCTGTCTCTCTCTCTCTCGCTCGCTCATTTTTATACACTCACACACATACAGTACACACATTTTGGATCCACAGAGGTGGCATATGAATGCCTGCTGAAGCAGCGTGGGTGTGTGTGAACTTTTTCATTCATCGTCACAATTACAGATTTAAATCCCAGCTCCTTTTTTTTTTCAGTCTCATTCAATTCCTTGTGTTTTTTTTTTGTTTTTTTTCCCCAAACAGATCAATTCATTTCCGTTTCCCCCTGGCGCAGATGTAGATCCGCAACTGAACGCCGCTCAGTCTTTTCACTGAGGACCTGCGAGAGATGAACACCTCTGTGGCAGGTGGCGCGCTGCTATTTTCTTTCTTCTCAACCCCCCTCACATGCCCTCGCTCACACTCGCGCAGACCCGGTCCTCATCTTTTATGGAGTAGAACTGCATCAGCATAGTCTCTGAAAGAACCCTTTTATTGTACCTGACCTCTACCTACCTGACATGCTCCATCCAAGGCTGTGCCCTGCATTTAAATATCAAGACAGAGGCTGCACAATAGCCTAAGCTACCGCATGCACAAAACCCTCTCTGGTCACTCAGTATACCCAGTCATAATAAAACTCATCCCTGGGTCCTCGGCCACACAAAAGGGCTCTTGCCTATGCTAAACAATTTGACAAAGACATGAATAGAGATTGCTGGTAGGTCAGAGAGCTCCCATAGGGCAAGGTATGAAGCAGCACTAGAGGGACATGCACCTGAAAAGCTATGCAAACAAGCTGTTCAGCGCG
Source organism: Nibea albiflora (assembly GCA_014281875.1). Lineage (NCBI taxonomy): Eukaryota > Metazoa > Chordata > Actinopteri > Sciaenidae > Nibea > Nibea albiflora. The sequence continues at coordinate 8,630,987 of CM024794.1, forward strand.
AAAAGAAGAAAAAAAAAATGTAACGGGGGAGGTCAGATTCAGGGCAGCCTGCACTTACACTCAAAGATACACACATATGATTACTCACATACTGTTAGAGCTGCGTTGGCGTGAATACAGACATGAACATAAATTCAAGAAGACACGGGTTAAGTTCTGTACACTCGGAAAAAAAAACGCAAGCGAACAATGAACTTGAGTATTTGATAGTTTTCTGCAGCATTCCCTGCTTCCATGCTTGCTAACAACATCGGGTCAACGTCGTTACTTGAGACGGCAGCGCAAGGCACTCGACAAATGCAGTCACTAATGAGTGCGAATGCTCCTGATAGAGTTGGTCGGTTTTTGTCTAAACTCTTGTGTGCGTTGTTATCAGTGGGTTTTGGGACTAAGCATAGAGCGGGTGGCCGTGAAAAAAAAAAAAAATGGAAACGGATGATCCCATTTCACATCCCTTAGAATTTTAACTAGATGAGCTTAGGGCACTGTGTGTGTGTGTGTGTATGAGTGGATATGTGCACGTGTGTGCGTGTGTGTGTGATATTCATGAGGCTGTGGAACAGAGCAGGAGGGTAATTTTCTGCACTCACTGAGCCAGGCATTCCTCAGGACAAAGGGACTGGGGAGACACATAGATTACAAGGTTGAACAGGAGTGATGAGGGGAATGTGCGCGCACACACACTTACACCACCACCAATTCGCGCGGAGACACACACACAAATACACGCACACAAATGTACACATTCGACACCCCTATTTTCTCTTCTCACGGCTCCTCCAAATCCGACTCCACCCCACTAGCTCACGGCCGCCTGCCCTCCCAAATCCTTCTCTATTCCCAAATTGCTTGTCAAAAGGGCAAAATTAGAAAATAAAACTGTGTGGCTGACAAACAAGATTACATGCAGTTTGCACCTGGTCGTGGCAATTAAAGCGCTGATGACAAGCGAGGATGGCCTCCTAATGTGGTGTCTCAAGGCATATCAGCGCCTTCACGACAAGATTGTTGCCCCACGTGCCTTTGCGGCACTGCTAACAGACACGCCGCCTGTCATTCTTTGGCCCCTTTGTGCGGTCTGTTGTGAGAACGTCTGGGATATGCTTCATTGAGATATTCATAATTTAAAGTGTGGCAACAGACACAGCCATAAAAAAAGTGACACTCCACTGATTTGGATTTAAAGGCTGATTTAGCCGATCCGCTAAGAAAGGGAAACAAAGGAAATATGGGAGAAAAAAAACGTGTGTAGAGAAACACAATGCAAATTTAGCAATACAAATTCCAGATGTCTTTTAGCAGGCAGAATATATTGTTGTAGGCAAATATCCGACTTCAAATATGCACATCAAGGAACTTCTAAACACATCCTAATTTGATGTTCTGTGTGTTCTGTGCAAACCGTGCAGTCTGGGGCTTATACTCCAAGTCCTCGTGTTCAGCGGCTTCAGCTCAAGGGAATATTCTAAAAGCCCTTTATCTTAAAGAGCCCCATTTGAATGACAGCACACAAGTAAACAAAATTGTTTAAATGTACCACTTAGACGAGCTGATTGCTTTCTTCTCTCATATTTGTGCCAGAATAATAAAACGGACCCTTCGCATAAACAGACGCCACATCATTATTTCATTAGTTTGCTGAGTTGAGAGCAGTAAATTATGTACACTTTGCTTTCTTGGGGAAGACAGACCTTTCCTTCTACGTTAGTGTATAAGCTGTCTGGATGAGGGTGATGTCTATGTGCCATATGCTGAGAAGTGTTTCAAATCCCAGAAGGGACTTAAGCATGAAAGTGGCCGCAATTTAACTGCCTGAGTTCACAAAAATAATAGATACCTAAGTAAGTGTCAATCTATCCACCCTGTGAAGTTCTCGTATCCTCATTATGTGGATAAGAGCACCATATACTGCGAATGCAGCCCATTGGCTCTAATTGCTTCCCGATTCAACCCCCGCCTATACATTTCATAGGTTGTTGATTCCGCTTGCTTCTGGTTTTGATTGTGGCGATACTGAGGTGGTTAAAGAAGCCTTTTTTCTTCTTTGGCTAGATATCAAAATGATAATGTTGCCTGTTCTCATCCCCTTTTGGCTTCTTGACAGTCTTTTAAGGTCTATCATTGACTGTGACTAGCCTATAAAGAGCTTAACTCTCCTCATTAGCAGTCACTCTCCTCCTGCTATGTTGGCTCTGTGTGGTACCTCTCCCTTTAGTGGTTTCCAGTGTTTCTCTGTCTGCATGTGGAAGAGTATTGGAGAGCTGGGGGCTTCGGAGTGACAGATGGAGGCTGCTTTGTGACCCTTAGAGATTGGCAAGCCCTTCTGTCCCCTCCTGATTGAGTGTCTAACTACCGGTCGCTCTCCTCACGTCAAACAACCCTGCTTTATGTTATCTAAAGCCGCTCCCACTTGGCCCACTTGCTGCGATAGCAATGTCACATCCTGACAGCCGTTGTCATCTGCAGCTAGCGGTGATGCCATTGAGGCTTGATGAATGGCACTTTTATGAAAGCAGTCAAAACCAAACAGGAACAGGTTTGAATGAAGCTATTAATATACATATTAGGGGGAGAAATAGAAGGGGAACATACAATAATACCTGGTTTGTTTTAGTAACAGAGGATTGGGTTTGGGAAAAAAAAGGGTCTGAAGTTTGAAACAATTGCACAAAAGTTTATCTGTGTTGGACGCACAAACATTATATTTCTCATCCTCTTAATAGACTTTACTTTGAAATGGTCTACCATCATATTAAATGAATAACACATGAATCATGATACTGTTGATTATTATTCCTACTTGTATTCTGTAATTGCTTAACAGAAGTGCAGATAAAACACCACATGCAATTTCTGATTTAAGAACTCAGTATTTCTTTTCTTTGCTCAGGCCAACAAAAAAAATAAAATACTGCCAGAATGGACAGGCAAATCTAACTGTGCTGGCCACAGTCAAAGCACACTGAACTCACTAAATAACTAAATAGCTCTCCCAACAAAGAAAAATTGACTGGAGCGGAGGCAGCCTGGTATTGGCGTCTTTAAAATTGAGCTACCGGAATATGGAATAGGGTTAGAGATGGCAAAGATGGCCGTCTTTTTTGAGCTCTTCTTAGCTGGTCCATCAACAAACAGAGACTTTGGGAATAACTGAAATTAAAGTGTAGAAGCCACCGGTCCATAAAACTTTACTTACCTAAATCTCCATTATCATTTAATCCATGTGTTTGGTTTGCATGCTGATGGTGAACCAACAAAGGCTCCAAGACTAAGTGACCTGGTTAAACGGGGTGGATGGTGAGCTGCCAGAACAAAAAATAATCTATTAACTTTTGCATAATCACAACCACCAAACAAAAAAACTGTAATAATGTGAAAGGCCCAAACGTATCTATTAGGAGAAACAAGCTGCAGTTTCAGAAACCAATTACAAAAAAAATCCAAAACAAATACAATGAAAATGTGTTGCAAATAAAAAAGAACAACAAAGAAAAGTGAACAAAAATGCTACAGTAAGCCAAAACAAAAATTTTAGCAGCAAACACAGAAACTGCAAAATCACAAACACACAAATCCTGAATAGAAATTCAACAAACAAACTCGTCTTGGTGCACCTTGATTTTCAAGTCAAGAGAAAGAGAGAGACCAGACACGTGAGTATGTTTTTATTCATTGTGTACGCTGTTACACTCGTTTTTCTGGAGTTTGTGTGTCATATCAATAATTCAGCAGCACATTTTTTTGTGTTTGTTTGTTTGTTTAACTTACAGCATGTTTCTGTTCTTCTAGCCATCTTGGACTTTCGTGTGCTTTTGGATTGGCATCATTTCTGATGCTAATGGAAATGCTTTGGGCCCTTGTAGGCCATTTGCACTTGTTGGCCACCGCGGATATTTCCTGGAAGACAAATTAAACACGCTGTCTATGCTGATGTATTCATTATAAACATTTTATGACTTGGCGGGTACCTTCATTGAAAAACATTTACTCATTGTGTTAATAAAAAAACATCATCGGGATAGAATTACATTTTTCTCATAAGGTTTGTTGTTGATCAAGTATATAAACATAATTTTTAAGAGACAGGTTTGTGAGGTGACAGAAAGTAATTGGACAAATTATGAAGCACAGACATCAGCAGGCACTTGGTGTCTCGATGTGTAAACCTCTGCTGGGCTGTACCCCAGCCATCAAATTGAATACATGTTCAGTTGGTTTGCCCAGTGACTGATTTGGCTGGTGGTCTGCATGTTTTAGGATTATTTTCCTGCTAAAAGTGAGGGACTATCTAGTGTGTAAGAAAGACCGAGACCTACACTTTCTGCTCTTGCTCTTAGAGCGATTTGTACTTCAGACCTAATAGTCATTGTTCCATTTCAAATCCTGTCTGCTGGAGTACAGAGCCACAACAATGAAAACATATTACCACTGTCCGAACACTTTCTGACAGCACCGCATAATCTTTATTTATTTATTTCCGTAGTGCAACATATTCACCTCCAATTTTGTACATCATTTTTAAGAGGAATTGGGTATGTAATGTTGAGAGGCTAGTTTTTAGCTCCTGAACACCCAGTGTGGAATGTGGGAGAGTGTGTCTGGTCTATTCAGGATTGAGAGGTATACCCACAGATGGAGTGTTCTGCCTGGCAGTGAAGAGCAACGGAGCAAAACAGAGTAATCTAAAACAGAGTGAAAATGTGTTGTATCCCACCTGCACTCTCTCTGGGTCTCTTCAGTGTTTCTCCCCACATGTTTATTGCACACTAAATACGTTATTCACCGGACTAGAACAGTGTTGAGGAGGACAAACTGTCCAGCAGCGGTCATATCTCAATCATGATTCATACCGTCTCTCTGCCAGCTTGTTTATTGCTCTCCTCGCGATGCCACCATTATGTGTCTTCACAGTAATGTCTTCCAGAGGAGCACTCACAAGAATGTGAAGGTGCCCAGTGAATTCGTGCACTCTCGCCTTTCAACCTACAGGCAATTATCCGGCACGCCGTAATTGGCAACAGAGAAAGGCGGGGAAAGGAATTAAATCAATATTCACGTATGGGTTTCTCAGCGTGTTTGAAAACAGCTCTGAATGATTCACAAATGCCCTCTCTATGTACACAGAGGTATACAAGGTTGGATTTAAAGGGATCTGAAGACTTTGTTGCTTGTTTGATTTTTCAGAAGCATAAAAATCTTTAAGCAGATACCAAGGGCAAGCAAAGTACCTACTGGAAATGTAAAATAAAGCTATTTCACGTGCGGTACGTGAACAGAAATACCAACAAGATTAATGTTTTAAGATATCTAAGAAGTAAAATCTATCTATCTATCTATCTATCTATCTATCTATCTATCTATCTATCTATCTATCTATCTATCTATCTATCTATCTATCTATCTAATATTCCACACACTATAGTTTGAGTACAAAAGACCATGGAGTGTGTCTGAGGGTAAAAATGTAATGTATTCCCTTGATATTTCCACATACAGCCACAGAGCAGCAGAGTGAATATAAAATGGTGTTTACAGACATTCTTGCAGGATACAGCTTCATCCTCCCTGTCTAGACAGGTTCTACTACCTAAAATGCAGAACTCAGACATCATCACAGAAAGAAGAGTGCACAGCGAGCTGCGAAAGACAGCACGAGGAAAAAAAAAAGAGAGAGAGAGAGAGATAAAATGCGCCGGCAAAACTGTACAACGGGGTACACAAAGGTGTGAGGAGCTGCTAAGGAATGAATCGGGAACAACCTGGTAATTAATGAATTGTTAGTAAGTAGCTTTTGAATAACTCACAATCAAGGCCTGCACAGACGATAAGGGCAGGTTGCTGTGTTCATGAGTGTCTGGGCATTGACACACTATCCATCTCTTCATGAGTTGTTAAGTACAAAGTGTAATAACTCATTCATTACTCATTATTTAGTCGTTACTCAATTGTGCGAACCCACGTGAGGTTATTACTTAAAATTATATATTTGGACCACATATATTCATACCTACATCCTTGCCATGCAGTTTCAATGCCTTAAAAATATAAGATAGATAGATAGATAGATAGATAGATAGATAGATAGATAGATAGATAGATAGATAGATAGATAGATAGATAGATAGATAGATAGATAGATAGATAGATAGATGAAAAACTTTGTGACACACTTGCAGATACAGATGAGTCAACTTCAAAGTCTTCTTTAAAATCACAGCACGGCAATTACCCGAAACAAACACACACAACTTGCCAAGGTGACTCATCGGCGAGTGACTACAGTATATGAATAGGAACTGAGGAGGACGATTGCCAGATTTATAGAGATAAATGAGGAAGTCACACCGCCTTCATAGGTTTTAGTCCACCTCCTACGATGGATCACTATTGTCTAGAGCAGTTTCTTGGGTGGATATTCAAAATAGATACACAGCTTCCATAGTAGTTAACAACGAGCCATATTAGTCAACTACACTGACTCAAAAACAACCTTTAAGCAGCCTCTCATTGTCGGGATATTTATAGCTTATTCCTGTTATTGAAAATGGATGTGGCATTTACATGCAACAGCTCATAAATATTAAACCTGAGATTGAAATATTGAGGGAATAGTAGCATGCGTGTAAACATAGTCTCTGCCAGGTACATTTGTAGGTAAGTGAATTAATCAATAACGAGAGCCAGTTTTATCATCTACAAGCAGGGAGTTGCATCCCTGACATGCAATCTTTTGTTTTGCCATTATGCTCGAACATTATGTAAAAAATCCCGTGGAGACAGCACGAGTGTGTAAGAATATCCCAGGCCTGTATTTGAAAGCAGTTACCGCATATACAACTTAGTATTTTAGTGTATCTACAGAGACTTTCCAGCTTTTTAGCCTGCTTGTGTAAGTCACCATGAAGACAAGTGATTAGTCTCCCTCCCTTACTCTTGCATTTCTAATGATAGAATTACAAACAGAATAAATCCGAATGCCATTAAGTGACTCCACCATTAAAAACTGTAAAAATTAAGTACGTGTTTACTTTCTTCATTATATGCACATAAATGTCTTGAGGGTCAAGTCCATCAGTGCAAAGCTGAGGACTGAGGTCGATGTTGTGCATTTTAATCAGATGACGCAATCATGCAAGCTCTTTATTTTCCCTTTTTTCTTCAAAGGCTGATGTGTACTTGTGGTGGAAACTCCAGTGAGAGATGAACGCATAAACAGAGTTACTCCAATGTGGTCTTTGATTTGTTCAGCAGAGTAAGAATAAAATGAGGTTAAGAGGACAATAAGAGCATGCAACTGTAATCCCTTTCTAAAGAAGACCATTACAAGGAAACTGGCTCAGAGAATACCAAGTATTTCAGCTGAAGGGTCAGAGGTCCTCACACACACAACGTGCTTCAAAGTCCGACAAAGATTAATAAAAGTAACCGACATTTACACAGTTCTTGCCCCGCATCCGATGAGATTGGAAACCTTCAACTTGGTTACAAGAAACTAAACTTTTTTTTTTTTCCGACTAGTGAATCTTCCCGCCCTGGGAATATGACCCTTATTTTTAGCCATGAGGGTTATTATAAGAAAGAAGTTTGCTATCCAACATTTGTATCAAGTCACAGCTGTGAGTGAAAAATAGCCAGCTGTAGTCACATTCCTAAAAATACACAGATCAAAATTGAAAATAATATATAACGCAGTTAAAGGTTAAGAGTGTAATGGATAAATTTGCACAACATACCAGCCTCTCCGGAGAAGTGGGTGTTACAACACGCACTGGTCACTGCATGGTGAAACAGGTCAAAGTACGAGGACGTGAAAGCATGAAACATGGTGAAATTATCAGCGATGATTGTTCTAATGTATAACAGAGGATGAATAAGCACAGTTCACAGAAAACAACAATAACGAAAGGGAAAAGAAAATATGCTTCTACGCGAATAAATCGCAAGTAAAGACTCTGTCAATTTATTTCAATCTGTGTGCTTCAAAGTGCGCTTTTTAATCTTCCGCTGACTCATTGCCCGAGTGTTCAATATGCAGTGTAAGCTCTACAGTATGCAGCGTGTTCACTTCAAAGACCGTGCTGCTTTTTCTGTTTGAGCAAAATGTCTCTGTCCGTGGTGCTGAAGTCCACACGGAGCCTTGCAGACATGGCTGAACACTATATGTGCGGCGCATACGCTTACATCACACATACACACATACTGTATATTAAAAGCAGACATTACTGTACTGAGAGTGCTGTCACTGCAGGGCAGCATCACGTTTGACAGCTGCCGATTGTCAATCTACCGTCTGACTGGAAAAAAAAAAAAAACACGAATGACTGATGCGGTGCGATGGGGTACATTCCACTGATGCATTCATTGTCTACTTCTTAAAATACATGCCGGTATTGACTTGTCAACGCACTTTAGCTGTCTTATCCAAGAGAACATGAGATGTTGTCTGTACGTAGATGCATCCTTCCTCTCAAATGACAGGTCACTGTCACTTTTTAATTACAACAGATGCTTCGTGTTTCCTCCACTTGCACATTTTAAGGCAAAAAAAAAAGTAATGAGGAAATTAAATGAAGAAGGAGAGACTATCCCCTGCTGCTCATTGGCTCTCTATGTCTTCCCTGGTCCAGGAGGAGCACTGTCACATTTATGCCTAAGAAGACAAGTGCTCCCGCAGCTCCCTCTCCTGGGTTTTCCAACCCCATCGCTCTCTTTGAAGATCCTTTTTTTTTTTTTTCTCCTTTTGCAGCATCTGCTTTTTTCTCCTTCCCCCAGCCAGTGCGACATTGCCTCCCTTCCTCTTTTCACACTTTGATTGCATGTATCTCTCATCGGAGTCCTCTGGCTAATTGCATCATCCTAATGGTCTTTTTCATGATCATACTCTGTGGTAAGTTGACGTTTTGTGTGGCTTATTAATTAGAATTAGCGAGGACGGGACAGAAAAGTGAGGAGAAAGTGCTGATCAGTAGTTTGTGAGTGTAGAAATTGCAATTATCTTGGTTCAGAGTATTGGGACTGTAAGGGGGAGCAGGAAATGAGGCTCAGATCCAAAAAGTTTACATCATTCCTGGCTAACCCCTTTATTTTAATCCCATAATATTCCCAGTATAAATAACTCCTCATTCCGTGCTCATACCAGTAAACAGCCGGGTGCAGTAGTGCTCTGATGTCTATTGACATTTTATCTCGCTTGGCTGCAGCCATTATCAGCAGCATCCACACAGCAACAGGACTTGGCCTGCTAGTGGAGAGAGTAGGTGTCTCCATCCTCGTCTTCGCCTTGGCACACATACACACACACACTCACACACGCCCACACACACATGCACGGTGGTGGCAGTGAGGATGTTGGAAGTCTCCTCCTTTAGCTGGAGGCTTACCTCTCTCTCTCTCTCTCTCTCTCTCTTTTTCTTTCTCTCCCTCTCTCTTTCCCTCTCTTGCCGTCTCCGTCTCTCTTTCCACTCACAGTCACTTCGAGATGCTGCCACGTCAGTGCAATTTAACAGTTCTTTGATCCATGTCCTGAGAGTGAATGGCAACAAATTAAGCAAATTATTTGAACCACCCACGGGCCTAAGGCAAAGAGAGAGGTGGAGGGAGGAGGGACTGGAGGGGGGTTGCTACAGTTGTTAAAAGGAGGGTCGAGTGTGACTGCCAGAGCCATGAAGGAGGGAATAAAAATAAATAAATAAATAAATAAACATGCTGTATATAAATGTATGGGATAACCAAGGAATGACCTGAATCAGGGGAGATGCGCTCTGCCTCAGTGGTCTCCACCTGTTCTCACTGGGAGCCTGGTTCAATAGTTAGAGGAGGGCTGGCTGAGCTATTTACTTTGGCTCTTGCAACTGATTTTTTTTTTTTGTTGTGAACAGTATCAGAAAACAACATCACCACTATGTTTTATCTTTAGGATGAAATCAATTGGGTATGAAAGGAATTTCTGTCTCCTTTTCATTGCCCGAGCAAAACAATGTGCGATATTTACTCCCTGATGGCTCTCTGTGAGTGTGTGTGTTTTTTTTTGGTTTTTTTGATATATTGTTATTGTAGTCCTGCCAGAATGTTGGAAAAAATAAAGAGTGTGAGAAAAAAAGCAGAGGTAAATTCAATTGGGATGCTTTAAAGTGGATGAAGTACAATGAGACTCACACTAAAAATGTACACAGACGTGGGATAGTTTTCAACCATTTCTATATTCATGGTATTCATCAATATCGTCTTAGTTCATATATGGTAAATGGCTGCATTTAAAGACCACTTTTCACACCAAACCTGTACCCTCGAGATTGCTAAATAATTACGTTGAAGCGACAAATACAATTGCTGCCTGGATTACACTCAGAGGGAACATTTCTTTGAATGGAAGAAGCGCATTCATTCAAACATTCACCATGTGAAACGCCCTGCATTCACAAGGCAGTGGAGGATGGGTACATGAAGTGACTGTGTGACGCCAGAGTCACCACACGCTGGTCTCTGATAAGGTTTAGACAACAATATCTTGATTGTGATTTGGGTTAAATGTTAATTAAAAAATCTTATGTATAAAGTCACCTCTGACCTTTTGTCTATTAAAGACCATGACCTTTCCCTAACCTTAACCAAGTGCCGCCAGCGCCTAAACCTAACCATAAAACAAGGTCGCCTGTTTTGGTGGGAAACAAACAAGCCGTGAATGTTTTATTGATACATCTTTATTGATAGACATGTATGTTCATTTACAACATTTCCTCATTTCCCCTCTCTGTAAGTCGCTTTGGATAAAAGCGTCTGCTAAATGATTAAATGTAAATGTAATTATGTGTATAGCATATTTCATTCAGTCAGCACTGCGTTTCCTTTAAAACATATTTGCTGTTGCAAATTGGTTGTATATAAACATAGTTTCTCAGAGACATTGATGTTCACACACACACACACACTGATGGCAGCAAGCTACAGTACCAGTTGGTGGTCTGTGGATTGGCAGCAGTTTAGGTTTAGTGTCTTGTCCAAAGACACTCTAACACATGGAAAGGAGGAGCAGGGAATGAAATCGCCAACTCTGTAATTAGTTGATAACTCGACCCAAAGCTGCTGCTTTTTTTTTCTTTTCTCAAATGTAATCAAAGGTGTAGCGATACCAGTAAAATTCAGGATGAAAATCAAAATAAAGATTTTCCATGTACAGCGCATATCTGTGGTTACAATCATTAGGCCCAATTCATTTAACTTAGCGGTAAGGGTGTTGTGCCATTTAAAGGTAGCTGGTGATGTTTTAAACACTGACTGTGTGCTACAGGACAAGAAGTGTACACAATGTTAAAATGTTATGTTTTTTAGTGTTTTGATCTCATGTATGAGCGAGGTAGCAATAATTAACTACAAACACAAAATCAATGTAAAAGGGGAGGACAGAGTCCAAAGCAAAAACTCTTGACTAAAAATCCATAATTGGTTTGTTTCTCACCATTATTCTCAGCTTGCTCCTTGTTAATGATCCAGCTCTGCGCAGTCAGATGAGCTAGTTTGGTCCAAGACACAGCTGGAGTTAACACAATACAACCACTCCCATTTTAATGCATTAATTCTATTTTAGGTCTACTGCAACTGCAGTTTTTACCTCATTATATCCAATTTCAAATGATGTTATTATTATTGTAATTTTTTTTTTTTTTTTGTTCCATCCAATATTTATTTGCGTTTGATGTTCGGGGTAAGGGAGACTACACACTGCTCCACATTCCTTGATCTGAGAAATATCTTCATGTACTATTTTTCTTATTTTCTTCTGACGTAGGAGCAAAATATATATATAATAAAAAAAAAAAAACTGACTTTGACAGATACCCTGCACCCCATCAGTTGAGGTCAAAGATGGGCTTTCCAGTGTAAGTGCAGACAAATTGTCATTTCAGAGGTTTTGCTGCATCTTCTACTTCGACATATGCCATCTGCTGACAGAAATTGTGCTGCAACAGTTACAAACTTGTTATATTGCTAGTAACTTCTCCTTGCTGGGTAAAATAATGAAGGTGATGTAAATCCAAGCCAATTTTTCATCCACCAAAAATCTCTCTTTCCAAAGGAGGCTCGGTGTGACCCGCAAGATGTCAATCATTCCCTGCCATTACCTCTCTTCCAGTGCTCCCACTCCTGAAATAACTGTGCTCCATAATATTCACCATTCCAGCCGTCATGATTATGTCGCTCTCAGCGTTCAAATCTCTGAGAGCCTCCTGCGCCATATCCCTCTACTCAGTCATCAGAATTTAAGTTGGATAAGTTGTCCTCATCCCCGGTGTCCTCTGCTCAGTTTCCTCAAGTTAACAGGAGGAACTGGGCAGATTGAAGCCTTAGCTTCTATATTCATAATGTAATTTCACAGCTCATTATAGTCCAAGGACCATTCCCTTCAGATGGTGTCAGTGGTGGTACTAGATATGCATTACCTGGCAGATCTGGGTCATACAATATTTGCAAATCATTCTTAGCTCTTCTCTGTCATCTGTCCAAATGTTAAGACAATCATGGAAAAATATTTGAAACTTCCCTAGTTAGAAGTTTAAAGAAATTTAATATGCGGTGTGGTTGACAATATTTGAATTGTCCTGGTGTGCTGCCCATCTGGTGCGCCATGTGGACTAAAATTAAAGAATTATCCATGAATATAAACACAGTGCGTGACATAAGATTTATATAGAGAGTATGGCTTTACTCGATTCACACCTATTGGTATACAGAGCATTTTGTTTTTGTCTGAGAGTAAATCTGACAGTCCACAATGGTAAACTAATTCATGTTTAATGCCTCACATCATTGTAATGAGTCTTAATGAAGCATTTTCCCAGAGCCATTAAGATAAAGATTGTTATGGATTCAGCACACAGGTGTGCTAACATTTATCTTCAAATCAATGGATTCCCACTGCCTGAGCTGTAATTAGACTGTCAGACTCTGATAAGGGTCATGCCAAACTGCCGTTGTGTGTACTCAGCAAATGCCTGCATGAATATCAGTGCGGGCGCCTGCATACCTTTACATCCACTTCTTCCTCGGCTGAACTGTCGAACAGCAACAGGCTTGTTAGAAATTATCTGATTAACCTTGTGAGACCGGGAGCAACTCTTGATTTTTGCTCAAGGTGCAATTGCTTATTATAGAAAGAAGCACGGCATGTTGGCTGCTGTAATTTGGTGAGGTTATTGTATATCTGCAGCAAGTGTACCGAACTATAAGTCCGGCACGTTCTCTTTTTGATATGCAGTGGTGCAGAAGAAAACAAATGCAAATTAGTAACGGAAGCCGGATTGATCTATTGATCTGGTGCATGAAGCTGCAGTATTATGTACAAAACATGTGGTTGCCTCATGTCAAGATTCTGCTAATGGGCTCCTCTGCCGAGCTCTTTAGTAAAACACAGGTCAGAGATCAGTGTTGTGATCAGGAAAACAGAACGGACACGGAAAACCAGTGCGCTTTAAGTACAAACGAGCACCAATTCTGTATACAGTTTCTGCAACTCATTAATTTACTTATGAGCCATTCAAAAAAATGAATCTCACCGAATATTTCTACACATTTCGGGCCTCCCTTGAGTAATGAAAGGTTTGATCTTCAATTGGAAATTTTCATGACAGCAAACACCTAATAGAAATGCCAGACACAGACATGATGCTCTAAGTTAGTTTGACTATGAGATCATAATAGATGGCCATCAATTATACATATAATATATATATACAAATATATATATATATATATATATATATATATATATATATATATATATATATATAAACATGTCAATCTAGTATGTTTAAATAAATAAATGTGAAAAACATCCACAAGGTAAGAGGAAAAACTCCTCAGAGATTTGAATCATCGGCTTGCTTTTGCAAGGCAGGGCCTGGCTAATGATGGCGCCGTTGCTTGCTTTCATCTGAAGCAGCAAAAGCACACAGATTTGAATGCATCAACCACTGGTCACATAACGACAGTGGGAACACGGCAGCACACCATGATCGCATATCAAATGCGCTGCGTCTGAAACACAATTTGTCCTAGAGAGCATGCAGAAGCTGGTGTGACAATCTGTATTTCATCTTCTTCTTTTTTTTTTCTTATTATTTGGCAGAGGCTCCAGTCCAAATCACTGGCCAGCAAAACAAACCACTTTAAAAGCAGATTGTTCCCCGCTGCAGTAAAGACACTGAACTCCTCACGTTAATCCCTCAGCTCATCCAGCACCTGCTGCTCCCCAATATCAAACTCACACTTCCTTTTCTCTGCAATGTTGACTCTGCGGTGTTGTTGTTTATCCGCGTGACATCGTATCATACGTGATATTATATATCACGCCGGCTGTTATATACTCTAACAAGAAGGACTGCGAGGTCATTAAGGGGATTTTCTTTAAGAAATGAATCCACTTGTCTTTATCACATAGTATCTTTACTGATTCGAAAAGTTATAGTTCAAAAAAAGCATAAAATAAAACTTTCTGATGAATTTATGATGGAAACCTAATTAATTAAAAGGGATTTAGAAGAGGGGATTAGTATCTCCATGCAACATATATTTGCATAGAAGATGCTGAAGGTTAGAACTGAAGGATACAGTGACATGAAAGTGGACCTCAGACGTTTTGTGATGAGTTGTTTATCTCCTCCTAAGTCCAAACTTTCAGTGGATTCAATGTTGGCACAGAAAATAATCCCCAAGTCTTCCTTGTAGTCGCATCACCACAGGCAAACTAGGAGCTCATTGAACTGGGAAGAAAAACAGAATCTGAAAAATCAAATTCCACATAGCTTTGAAGCAGCAGCAGCAGCAGTAGCACTTCAGTGGGTCGAATTTTTGATAGGCTTAATAAAGCAGCAGTGCTCACTCAGAAGCAAATTAGAAAGTATCAGGACATGCATCACTTAGTGATCAAAGTACTTAAATGAGTTTTAAACCATTACAGTAATTTGTTTTTGTTGGGGAGGGAAACAAATTCAAACCTTCCATGCTCCCCACTTCACTTCTACTCATTCAGGCTTAGTCAAGCATCATGGGAAAGGCAGTAATTACATGCACCCATAATGAAGGCATTGTAAAATATTCATTGACTTCATCTTTAGAATCGCTGTCGTACTCAAAGCTGCAACTCTCCGTTTCCTCCACAGGGTTAACCAGTGCATTTTTGTCCATTGACTGACAATGACCACAGGTAGAGACGCCCCATGCCTGCGAGCGAGTTTGTGAGTCACAAAGCATTTCTAATTGGTCGTGACAGGAGCTTCTGGTTGCCAGATTTGATCTATGCAGCCCGTAGAATATTTACTGTTCAGCACCATCCCACACTGTGCCTCGAAAAAAATGAATTATTTGAGACGTAGCGAAGGTCTCAACCAGAGGCAACTACGAGTCTAAAAACAAATGAAAAAAAATAAAAATGAAAGTACAAATAATATTCTTTGATCTGCAGGCTTATATAAAGATTATCCCTGTACTTTTTTTTTTCATCCTTTGGACTAAACTTGTGCAGTTGTAGCTGAACCGCATGCCTAATACATAAATAAAAATAACAGTGAGAAAAAAAAAAGTGAGAAATAAAGAAAAAAAAAACTTTTTTGTTGTTGTTCACCAGCAGATGGGTTCTGATATCAACACATAGGTAGTCACTTCCAGACTAACTTTATCATTCATACTGTCCAAAAATTCTCGGTGATTTAATACTGTGTGTTTGTGTTTTTGGTCAAAACTAACTGGCCTGATTTTTCAGTTTTAAGGTCCAGTATGTGATATATATATCACATATATAAATCTAATTTTAAAGGTCCACTAGAATTTAGGGACTGGACCTGGTTTATTTAGCATCTCATGGTCCTTTGTGACTGACATCAATATTTAGACCTAACAGGATCTGCACAGTAAAAGACTGGCCCAGTGGATATAACATATTGCACTGTGAATCACATTCTTCAGTCTTTTTACTGCGCATGCATGAGTGCATATGGATAATCTTTCTCATGATGTAAAGGTTTATGGTTCTGTTTATGCAAACAATACACACGCTGAAAATAACTTGAAGTATATTTTACTTAGTAGTGGCTGTTTTTTTTTATCAGTAAGTAGCAGTGAGTAGGTCTTATGCATGCCCAAATTATACAAAAACATTGTTCCATAATAATCACTGGTAAACTAATGTCAAACCTATTATTTAAATTCTGATCTCATCCTCACTAATTCTAATATCAAGGGTTAGACCAGTTGATGCATAACAATACATTGTGACATCTGGCCTCTCTTTAATTAGTCCTCACGGACTATTACCATGTAAAAACAGAATTCTAAACATCAGCGTTTGAACATGGAAATGTGACATTAGATGGCAGAAAAGGTGGCATTTGGAGCAGACTCAACCTGAATAGGAAGTTAGTTCATTAGGCAAGTCAAAGAAGGGCTCTGTGGGAGACAGGCTTTTGGGGGGGAAATAAAATCACCTCAGATAATGTAATGTCAGAGAAATTCCTATCATTAGTGGAGATGTGGTGATTCCCTGTCTCTGCTTTACTTCCCAGAGTGACAGAAACAGTGTTACAGTGTGACAAAAGTTGTGTTCGAGGAGGGATCTGATTTCACTCAGGACGGAAGATGGAAGTGTTTTCCACAAAAGTCCGCTTGGATTTCAAGAGGCTAGCGTATAACTTTATCTCTAATTAAAATGTTGGACTTTTTATTCGGTTGACTTGTGACACTGAGTATTATCAAGACAGCAACAACAACTGGGGGGCACAGACTAATTAAGATAAGTTTGAGCGTAAGAAAATATATGTATATAGGATTTATATACACTGAGAAAACAGATTAAGAAATTCCAAATAGTTTGCCTGATGTCAGCACTTCACTTCCCGCAGGCTCTAACGCAGCGCCATGCATACCCAAAGCAGAGATGGGAAAAAGCCTCTTTCAATTCCCAGGATGCAAAGAGATGGGGCAAGGGGGGTTTTCTAAATGATGAGTTCTTGCAAATTGATGACTAGTGAAGATCACTGACAACTTCAAAGCCATGTGGATCCAGGTCACCTGCGAAACGGTTTATGCATTAATGTGGCCTGATTAAAGGAGAACCTTCATTGATCCACATCCACCCAGTCAGTCATTCAGCACCAGTATATAATTAAGAAAAATATCTCTCAGACACAAAAACAGCCAATCACCCAGCACTAACAGAGTACTTCTAGCAGTTATTAACAACTAATTAGGCAACACTTTGTTTTCCAAAGTTGCAAAGCCCATGCATTTCCCCACAGGGCCCGGTTTCTTATTTTGCATACTTGATGCAAATATATTTATCTGCTGTGATGCTTGTCTGGCTCTTAATGTCCAACAATCCATCAAGTAAGCAGTGGACCAAGAGGCATGTCGCTTTGTGTGTGTGTGTGTGTGTGTGTGTGTGTGTTGTTGTGTTTTTTCTCTAACCGTGCTTTCCAACATGCGCTTCTGCTTGGACCGTTGACATTCTTTGACTGATACACAGCGGGAAGAGTTGTCGTCGCAGCGAAGTGGTGTAAAGGTGCACCATCACAAACGTCATCTCTGTGTCTCTGCAGTGCAAATTTTGTCTTTCAAATATACATCCGTCCGTCTTCTTCCGCTTTATCCGAGTGCGGGTCGCGGGGGCAGCAGCTTCAGCAGGGAGGCCCAGACTTCCCTCTCCCCGGCCACTTCGTCCAGCTCTCCCAGGGGGACCCCAAGGCGTTCCCAGGCCAGCCAAGAGACATAGTCCCTCCAGCGTGTCAAATATACATGCGAATGCAATAGCAAAATAGATTGGTTTAAACTACACGACATGCAATGACGGTAGCAAGTGAAAGAAATAGGTCAAAAGTTTTAGTTGATTTGTGAAGTATTGTGTCAATGACGACAGTATTTTCCAAAGTTATATTCGAGCTATATATTTACTGCACAGAAAAGATGGTGGTAATGACCTCCTCCACAGAAAAGGGAATGAAGGTAAGGTTTTAAACTCTGTTTTCTATTTTTATCCTTGGGTTGTGGCTGTTACCACAATAGCTGCATTTATTTGAATCCGAACAAACAGTGGCATTTATTTTTGATGGAACGTGTACGAAGGGGGGCATCCACGTTGCCAATTCACAGTTAATCAGTGACGTTCACCCCTTTTCAGACGTTTAAACAGCAGTGCACACTGCGTGTAGACAACCATACACACTGTAAAATACTGTAAATTGGGGAGAGAGAAGGAGAGAGCGAGAATTACAGTATGGATGGCAATTGTTCAGCTGGGTTGAGGACTGGGACAGCGAGAACAAAGGCGGCCTCAGCACAGATTCTGCTCTGGGAGTTCACACTGTAGAAGGGAAGGGACGGCTAGTGTTTCCTTTCCCTCCATTACCCAGAGGTCTTAATTAGTTTAGGTTAATCATGCACTGCTGTAATTGACTACTGTTGTTTCTCCTTTTCATCTATCATTTCACTGCCTGGAACCAACCTGTAGTGGGGCACCTCATTTCACGTAACAGCAGTGATACACCCCAATTCCCTAATATGATTGTTCTATAGCTCCCTCCCTCCCTCTCTGTCTCCTCTTTCTTTCTTTAATCTCTGTTTCCCACATTTTTCTTTGTATCACACACGCGCACACACACACGCGCACACACACACGCGCATGCGTCTCGTACAAACGCTGCTTTGCTTTTCTTACCAGTCACTTGTTTGCGGTGTTTTAGCAGAAAATGCTGAAGACATTAAATTGAGAGATTATTAATCAGGAATCAGTCCACTCTAATCATGCAATGCCTTTCTACGTAATGCTGGAACTGATTATTTTATCATAAGAGCAAAGATATATTCATATACAAAATCAGCTTGAGGGCACTCGTAATCACAACGTGCCCGTGGAAAAAAAAAAAAAAAATGCTAATTGCATTCAGTTTTCAGGAAGTGTGCTCCCTGCTTGAGTTTAATTTAAGGTATTTGTAAAGCCGATGATTTTCAGGTTGATGATTTTCCGTAGTTGGCAAGATTAATATTCAAAACTAGGCTTTTGGTCTTAAAATATACAGCAATTTAGGACAAATGCTAAATGTAAAATATCCTTCATGTCTAATAGAAAACATTCTGGTGTTTTTATTCAGGGTTCCTTAATGACTGGCTTTTATTCAGAGAAAGAGGTCGGGAAAAACAGACATGGTGTTTAGGAGGTTCTTTGGTAAATATACAGGAGTAATGTAGTTTCTTCTTATACTTATGTAGTAATAAGTAATAAGTAGTTATATGTCACAGAAGGAAAAATCCTCTCTGTGGTGAAATGTTTATTGCTCTTGCCTATAGACCTGTCAAAACAGCAGAAGCTCTCTGACAAGTCTTTTTTTCATGTTTTTGAAAGTAGACTAAATATAAACAGTCACCATCATGTGCCATTTATTATTCTCAAGAAGCGCACGCACATTTCCCGAACACTGCCTCGCAAACTTCTTTGTGTCTACGTATTAGTCCACAAGCCAGTTGTTTTCTATCGTGCATTCATGTGGGGAAATGAGAGTCTGTTGAAATGACAGTCACTTTGGTGGAAATATCACATCTTGGCGTCCAAGTAAAATCGAACACGTTTAATATTGTCAGGCAGGCGCGCTCTCTTCAGCACCAAACAGGATACAGGAAACCGGGTAGTTACTTTGGTAGCAGCTGAAAAAACTCCCATACTGCCATATTCATAAGAAAACTGTCAGCATAAGATGTCCTTATATGTTCCTACAGTGTTTTTACAAACACATGAGGAATTTTTAACATTTCTTAAAGAGAGTATGGCGTAACATTTTTAGGACAGTACTTTAGTTTGGCTTGTTGGTCACCACTACTGAAACACTAGGTGACGGATGATGTATGTATGTAAGAGGTGTCTGACAAGGTATCTGACATTGACTGCTATTAGTTATTGGTTTGATTAATGGCTGTGTATTGATTACCAATGGTGGCTGACCAGGTTTATTATTACTTAATTGCATTCACTTTCTAACACCATGCAGAAATTTGTTGTTTCTCGTGTGTGCTTTTTAACTACTTACTAGAAATATGTTCATATCTGTCACCAAGCAACCACTAATCAGTGTAATCATATGTGCCTAAACCCTTACAAAACTAAGATAATTGTCATCTGTGAAAATGAAAATAAACAAAGAATGAAAAATGTCACACTCCGTGAACTCATTTCAAGTCTGTCAACATTTACTCACTCGGTGAGATTATCACATCAAGCCAATAACAAAGTTTGCTTACTGTCATCTTGAAGTCATAACTAGAATCAGAGGATTTGCGTCTAATTAAGAGAGATGTTTTTTTATTTGAATTAAACGTTTGTCGGTCTGCTCACACAAGAAAAAAGGAAATAAGCCTTTCAGACAGCCAAACAAAAGAAAGCAAGGACAATATGGCAATTTTCATGTCTCTGCGGTGGCTTTCAATGTGTCATAAAACAAACTTTAAATTACTGCTGCGTGTCTATAAATCGCTGCATTGGATTTATATGGAGTCTAATTATTTGTAAAGTTATTTTCATTCTTTTAATGTGTCCTTGTCTCAAAAAAAAAGACAATGTTATATACACATAAAGATTGAGAGGGAGTTCGTATAACATTGTAAAACAAAAGGTTGCATATTTTTCTCCCTTTCCCTTCATTACCCAGAGGTCTTAGATGAATTAAAAGTATGAATTCATAGTGCCGATTCCTGTGACTATACCAAAGGCAGAAACTGGCAACCCTGTTGGGAAGCACAGGGGAGAGGTAATGGTTACTGTCTGTACACACAGCATATGCTAGAACATAAGTGTCTCTCTAAGTGCCGCATGTGGTTTTTGTCTAGGCTGAAGGACATAGATGTAGACTTAATGTGTGCCAAATCAGTTTTTTTGGGGGGGGAAACAGTCTGCGGGTGTTTTTGATTTTCTTTAAGGGAAGCAAAAGCAAACTAGATGTGTGGTGTCATTAGAGAAGATCCACGTGCAATTTCAGATAAAATAAATCTTTACAGGGAGACTTGATAAATGTTGGCAGGTTATCTAGTTTTTTTTTAAGTTAACAGAAAAACTAAAGAGTTTCAGACCGGAGCCCATGGTCCCTCTGCTCCTGGTACCTGCACTCTTATCACCAGCCTGCTGCTTTTCTTTTGGCATTCTCCTGGAAGAAAATGATCACAGAGAAAACTCTGAACATCCTGAGCTCACCTAGAGCTGATATAAAATAAATGAAGGCATTTTACACCAACTGTGCAAAGCAAATGTGTTTGTTTCTTTTCTGTCACATTTTAATGGTCTTTGTCCCTCGAGGGGTAGTCCTGCTGCGCGAACCTGCTTCCTGATTGAGGCGTATCTTGGTGGGTTTTCAGGCTGCAATTCAAGAGTGCCCCCAAATTGTTCATGCCTAATTTTGGTGTGCCACTTTCTGTGTTTATTCAGGGCTAACAGCTAGTCTTGGATTGGATGACAAACCGAAGAGACAGGCTGACACTGGCTGTCAGGGTGATGCCAAGCCATCTGCTCCTCTGGAGCTTCCAAGCAGGAGGGTGGTGGGCAGGAGTCGAGAAGAAAAAGAACAAGAACCTAACACTAACCCTGGAAACTGTCTTTTGCCTCTTCCGTCACTTCACAAGTAGCTGCTATCAATTGACAAAACATAAAATTATCTAAGAAAATATGAGAGGTGAGAGTCTCAGTTTTGAGTGGGAGGCTGCTTGCACTTGCAAATAACTATTTTTTTTTTTTTACTTTTTTTTTTTTTTTTTAACAGAGATTTTGAATTACTCATGGATCCCTGAAGAGATTCCCAGATGGCACCTCAGCACTTGAGTCCACTGGTGTAGAGTGTATAAAGGTCATTTCACAAGAAGAAGAAGAAGAAGAACCAACATAACATTAAGCAATATTAATAATACTTATAATGCAAGTAAAACAGCAAACATATATATATATATATATAGTCACTGCCAAGACATTTAGATGTGGTGACATCACTCAACACGGTTGTAAGCGAGACAACAACTGTAAAAGTGGCACATATATGAGAAAGATTGTTACTTGCTAAGTGAATCTGTATCAGAATGAAGAAGAGAGGTTGAGACAGCTTGTACAGAGAACTATTAGTTACAGAGAGAGCGACTGAAAGGTCACAGGTTTGATCATCAGCGGCAGCCACCGCGCATCCATTACCATCCATTATGTGCTTTGTCAAATAACACTGAAATCTCTGCTCCCTCAATATAAGTTGCTTGTGAGGGGGGGAAAAATGAGGTAATGCTGGAAATGATGGCATCATTTTCAGGTAAAATAATAAATGATACAGTTGTTTAGTGGGAATGGTGCTGATGTTTGGCAGACATGAGACGAGATGTCTGGCTTTTTGGCTGTGAACATTTTCATTATTTCTGTAAGAAATAAATTTGAGTGGAAATGAGAACCACATTTAATAATAATGCTTGCACCTCCTGACGCCTCTTCTTTCTGCAAAGAAACCACCATACATCATCACATCCAAAGTCACTAGACACAAACAGTGGTTTCTATTTTGGTTGCCTGTTTTTTTTTTTAATTTGTACGAAGACATTTTCATTTCCTTAATGTCCTGAAAGTCACAGTCACCGGCATGCTAACCTGGGTATCAATTACCTCCACAGCACTCCTGCAAACTCTCTTTCCTTTCAGTTCTTTGCCTCTGCGAAGGAACAAACGGTGACTTGCAAAGATCTGAAGTCCCGGTTCAGTGATGGAGGGGATGGCAGGCTATAACAGGTTTAAAACATATGCAGCAGAGAAGAACAATAGCAGAGAAAGAGTGCGCGGAAAATATGACGAGTGACTTGCACAAACTTTTTCTATTGTTAAATATAATCATCCTCTGCTCTACATGCGCGCTCAAGGGGAATTCCCCTGGGAGTTCATTTACTTGAAACGTGGCAAATTTAGCAACTTCTCAGATTCTCTGCTGTGTTTTTGAGGTTAATATATCCCACTAAGTGTGCCTGGGATTTTTTTATTGGACCTGAGTGATTGCCATTCAAAAGTTTCCAAACCGGAACAACATGAATATTGAGGTTATAACAATTGTTCTTTCTTATTTTTACAAATACATTTTGTGATATTGAATTTATAATGATAACGATAACCAGCCCAATCTCAATCCTGTTGTAAAAATCTGAATCTTTATCTTTAGTCAAATGAAAACGTTACTACATCTATGAGAAAATAATAGAGAGACACAACAGTCCCCCTAAGCACTTTTAAATATTATGACTTTCAAACATGTCCTACTTATAACAGCTTCAATTAATACGTCAGAGAGTAATAATAACCACTTGTGACAGCAATATTAAGTGTCCTCATTGAAACATGCTGCCGCTTATTGTTCTTGACAACAAAAATTCTCTCTCTCTCTCTCTCTCTCTCTCTCTATATATATATATATATATATATATGGATGGTTCAAGTGATAACAAATATTCTAAAGTTATAAAGATAAGTAATCAAATGCACACATTTGATGGATGTGTCACAACATATCTACACAACCTTGGAAGCCCTGTAGCATATTTTCTGTACACGCCAGTCTAGCATAATGTTTTGATGTGCTGTCCAAGTCTTGTGATACGGTGTGAAGCATGAAAAAGTCCACCCGTAAGGAAGTTGGGATGGATGAAATGATCAAACAAACTTTCAATGCGCTGTTCTTCATAGGTCATGTAACCTACTCAACCTAACTTATGTCAGTAACATACTTATGTTAACAACAACCAGAATCGTTTCCTAAACCTAACCAAGTGGCGTAGAAACTAGAAGTGTTTGAATGCATTGTTAAATGTTTCTCAGCAAGTTTTATTTTGAAAATCTAACCAGACATTGCATAACTGTTGTTGAAAACTTGGAGCCTATGGCAAACCTATGGCACCTATCCAGCACAAGAAGACTTCAGGTATCAAGCTATTCTTGAGTTAACACACAGTTGGTGCCAAAACAAAAATCTGACTGCACATTGGACTTGACTTATGCTGATGAAGTTGCCAGAAACAACTCCAATGAGATGTTGCTCTGTGTCTTCTGGTTAAGGAGGACCTACTACCTACCAACTTCATAAATCAATCTCATGGTTTTGTTCATCTTTTGCTCATCATTTTGCTCCAGAGTGCTCAAAACTTCCCTTCATGCAGTAATACACTTGTTTATTACCTTGTACTTAAATAACCACACCCTTGCAATTCTACCTGACAGGTCAACACACTGCACAGGGTCATTGAATACTTTATCAGAGCGACATCACATTGATTGAATTAAGGCTGAACTGGTCATTCTACTGCACATCATGGGAATTATTGAGAGGAAAATCAAGGTGACCAGGAGGAGATGTACTCCAGTTAAGTGGAATGCTACTGTAGGTAAATGAGGTGGTGTGAAACGCAATCCTTTTATCTCCCCCTCCTCTTCATCTAGTATCTATCCCTGAAGAGATTTAAACAACGAAGTAAGAAGTAATTGAGAAACTAAAATTAAATGAGGGCAGAAGTTCACCCTTTGAGGCATGATGATTTCACTCCCACTTTCTCATTTTCATGAAACTTAATGAGAAATTGTACATCCAGCAGCCTTCAGAAAGCAATGTTTGAAAGTCGTCGCTGTTTATGTACAGGCAAAGAAGTGTGAACGGCAGAACAAAGTCAGTAAGAGGAGAGCGAATTTGTCATTTTCTTGTTCGGTCTTCGGTATTTTCAACAAACTGTCAACAAACTTGGCTGCAGTGACGCTATTTTTCTCAAGAAACATTGTTTGCGCGAGGTATCATAGAGAAACATGGATCCAGGCAGTTTGTGCTTTGTGTACTCATCCCTCCTTCTCTCGCTCTGTCTCTCACACAACCCAAATGCATCCAGATCCAACTTTGCTTTTAAGTCCTGTGGCTTGACACAAAGGGGATCCTTCCTTCCCCACACATCATCTGAAAAGGGAGAAAATCAAAAAGACACAAAGAGCCGTCTCGCTATTCAATGGGGAGAAAACTCATTCTGTCACTGCTGCCATTCCATGTGAGATTACAGTGGGGATCCACGGCCCGTGCTGCCTTTGCATCCCCCTTGCGCGCCGTCATTGATCGTTTGCATGCCTGCATAATGAATGTTTGTCTGTAGAAGGTGTCAGCACATACTGCGCTTGCATTATTTGTGTCTATATGTGTTGCTGATAACATATTGTAATGAAAGGTAACGCAAACACGTGCTGTCCGGGGTGAACAGATGTTTTTTCGCTGCAGAAATATTCACAGCTGACCCATCTTTATTAGCATTGAGAAACGCAGGCATTATTAGCATCTGCTGTCTCCACATTTGCATGTACCCTAATGATGTTCCCCATTTTGTGTATGGAATCTGTAATGAAGCAAAGAAAGACTATGCAAGTGCGTGGGAAGCAAGTATAATGCGCCTTAATAAATAAAGTATCAGATGATAAAAAATAAAGAAGTATGCTTGGCTAATTGGTTTTGCTGGTAATTTGTTTTGTTTTCGCTAACTTGTTTTACCATACTTTCTATCAAATAAGACATCTGCACCAGATGCAGTCTGTGATAAAGCCCTGTTGCAGTTCTGTGGCCTAATTTCAACCCAAACAGGGCTGTTTGAAATACAGCTGTGAACTTACATACTTTACTTACATGCAAATAGAAGAGAAATGTTTCCTCTCGTCAAATGAGCCAAATATTTGGAATGTGCCATGATATTTTTGGCATATTAGTAGTATTTTGCATGTTGGTCCTGTAATGTCTGTTCATATGCAACTTTGTGTTGTAAAACCTTGTAAAATTAACTGACTTTGAAAGCAGCAACATGGCGTTTTTTTGTAACTGAAGCTGATGAAGGGGTCCAAACTAAATGGTCCACCGTGTGGCTGTCCAGCATGCTGGAATCTGTGGAAGTGGACCCGAGGCATATGTAGATGTGTGTGTGCTACTAAAAGTGCAAAATTGTTTAGTCTGCTAATGTGCCCTGTAGCCTGAAAATCACCAACAATCATTACTCGGTTATGTAAAAGAGAGAGCACCAGTTGTGTGGATAGTAGTGTCAAGTCATTGTTCTGTAAACAGGTGCCAGGCTGCTTTTGATTAGATCCAGGCCATGTGTTTCTGTAGTCACAAGGGGGAACAAAGAAATCATGTTAAAATGGCGTGATTGTAAAAGTGTGTCTGAAAAAACTGGCTTGGCTAATTTAGGTACTCACAGGAAATACACAACGGTGTGAAAGAAAAATAAATGATGCTGCATGAAAGAGCTGAATTGAGAGGACCTCAATCATCGGAGAGGTGATGTAGGGTAGGTCTATATCAAATGAATATAAGACCATACATCTACCTCTATGAAATGCATGTGTTTATACCCGCAAAGCAAAAATCCCCCCAGAGCACTGAAACATTACATGGGACAAATGATCATTATTTATTTCCAGAGCGACTGTGATACATTTTTAAAACATTTTTTCTCGAGTTTTCACACTGGAAGTGAATGTAAGGCAGATAATCACATATTATCACAGCAGTAAAATCCTCTATATCTCGAATTAATCACCATGAAATAAACACTAGCACAGCCTAAGCCATTTATAAGCCTGTTTACAAGTTTCATGTCCCCAGAACAACATTGTAATGTGCTGCAGAAAATGAATGAAAAGTAATTTTCCCTGAGAAATCCTTTGCCAGAAACTGAGCAAAGGGATTCACTTTCTAATCCTCCTTCAAAATGTCCATAAATGCTTTGGCACTGCTGACACTGGTCATGTATGTCTAATCTATATGAAACTCCAGCTGCATGTTTTACAGGGACTGCCCTGCCCTGCTCTCCCCCCACCGTCCCCACAGCAACATTTCCTCAGCGGTAATCCCACCAAATCTCACTGGCTGACCACATGGTCAGAGTGCAACCTGTGCCAGTTATCAACCCTGACCACATTATATTGGATGGCTGCCACTTTCTTTGCTGTGCCAGAAAAATAAGACTCAGATCTGTCTGTCTGTCTGTAGATCCACAAGCACACAAGATGACCAAACTTCAGCCAAACTGTTGTCTCAGTGCTTCAGTGCTTTTGTTTTGTGTTGCCCAGATATTGGCAAGTCGCTTATAGTTCCTACGTGACTTGTGTATCAATGAATTGGGTGTAAATGGTATCATTTACATTTTCTAATAAGGTTTGACCAAATACATTTCAATCTCTAAAGTCTAGCTGAAGCTATTCAGAAATGCAGCTCTCACCTGCATGCACGCACACTTACACACAGACTTCACTCTACCTACATATCTGTTCATTTGGGTCACTGTGTCATCTCAGTGGAGAGACCAAGGTCCTCTCATTACCACTGTGATAGGAGCTAATGCATCACTGTCCATATGTACACCACGGGGTAAAAAGAACAGACCAAGTAAAAAAGACGTATGATTGGTTTAATGCAATTATGGGGAAGTTTAACGTGGATGATATAGCCGAATTGTCATATTTAATGGCTTTCAATATGCCTACGAATGGGGCACAGAGGGGAAAGGAAAGGCTGTTCTTTGATGCTGAGAGAGGGGCCGTCAATGATTTTCATTTCACAGCCTGCTGAGCACATTTACTGTGGTCTTGATAAGGACAGGGGGAGCGAGAGAAGAAGGGGTCAGCTTCACCCCAGGCACCTGATAAGATGGTAACTATCATCTGGCCTGAGCCATTGACCAATATAATGCATTGTAAAAGCTCTAACAGTTGCCTTTGTTTGATTAATGAGTATTAATGGATAAAAGGCGGGTTATTGGTCACATAGATACTGCCAGTTATGACTGGATATATGATGAGTGGATGGATTACTGGAGAAATGGTGACAATAGAGGGCAAATGAGACTGGTGGGAAAATTTTTTATAGCGCCAGAAGTTGACCTCCTTTAGGAATGTGGTTGTCCGTGCTGACAGGCGCAGCTCACTGCTGAAAAGATCTGCTATTGTTTGTGGTTGAAATATGTAAGTCTCTTGGCTCACAGCAGCACACATTTACCATAAACTGTTTGTCCAAGTACTGAGACATAAAAATATTCATCTGATAAACATAAAGATTGTCCAGAATCCCCTTACAGACAGGTTATTATATGAGGCCAGACTTTATTATTATAGCCACCGATGTTGTATGGTATGCTCTGCCACTTTAGAATGCACGTGGCATTCCTAAAACAAACCACAGTCTTGTTGCAGATATGACGAATCAAGCCATCAAAGGAACACAACGCAGAGCCCATTTCAGCTGGAGATAATGTATTAGATACTGTAGTTTAAATAGCACAAAGCATGGTGTTAAATTTCTACTGTGATAGCCTGATTAGATCTCAGTGCCACGGTATGGGAGCCATCAAATGAAATGAAAGCAACGGCATACCAACCTTGGCCACATGAAAGGAGATTTTCATTTTATAGATTTTGATACAGTATATATATATATATATTTTATTTTATTTTTTTTGCTGCACAATGGTTGCATGCAGCCATTATTTACCACCACAGTATGAACTGTCCATCCAACAAATAAGTAAGTGTGCATCAGAATAATGATTTGCTTTCAAACAGATTGAATTGCCTGTTATTGGTATTTCTGGGTGAA
Source organism: Nibea albiflora (assembly GCA_014281875.1). NCBI lineage: Eukaryota > Metazoa > Chordata > Actinopteri > Sciaenidae > Nibea > Nibea albiflora. The sequence continues at coordinate 8,659,633 of CM024794.1, forward strand.
CTCAACATTTTTTTTAAAATTTATTTTGATGAAAAATTTCAATCTTTTCATTTTAATCTACGTTTGCGCAATACGGTAATAGTGGGCAGACGGTTACACTGAGTAACGCTCACACATCGGCCCGCCACGTAGCAGAGCTTTAAACCCACGTTAGCTTTGCTAGCTACTCCCATCTTGCCCTTCAGCCAGGCTTGCCGTGCAAGTTAAACAAAGGAAAAGTGCACTGCTAACATCACTTTGCAGGTTGGTTGGTCCATTATCTAGTAGGCTGCGGCACTCTTAAAAACACGCACATTTCAACGTTAGTCAGTTTACATGCCGGCTTGGTGCTTATTCTTCAATACCACAAAACACTGTCTGTCCTTGCAATTTCTCTCCATGCTAAGCCAAAAATAGACACTGACAACCCTGAGGCTGAGAGGACCATTTCTGATATTTCGTGATTTTTAGATACACACTGTACATGCACACGCTTCTTTTTCCCCATGCATGCTAGCCACCTTTGGCCCAATTAGTACCATCCTCTTGTTGCACTAAATAATTTGTGCCATCTGTGTGGCATGCATTATCATTAACAAAACACCCACCTCCTCCACACCAAGAAAGTCTGGTCACGGATGACAGCTCACTCGCTCAGCTCACCCTTAACCTCAGTAGCAGGCAATCTGTAAATACATTCCCAGGCGACGAACATAATGTAAAACAATGTAAGCGATATAAAGGGAAACAAAAAAATAAAAGGAAATTAAAAACGAATGAACGGGTTGTTGCGCAGGTAGTTGGGTGATATCTGGTCTGATGCTTTTGCGGTCCCACCAGGATGGCTTGCAGTTATCTGCTGTTTACCCTGCTTAATTAACCAAATTCCCAAGCCTTCCTCTCCTGAACAGCCACCTGTACAACACACCTAAGAACAGACGCAGATTATGGTAGTGAGTCCCGAGAGCCGCTCAAATCAACAGCCTGTAATGCCTCCTCAGCTGGGATGTACTGATATTTGCTCTGAATGCGGGCAAAAACAACAGCAAACATCCACTGTCTGTTAACACGGACACAGATACAAGTACATGGCTGGCACGTACGCATGGCATGTTCTGACTCGGAGATTAACATTAATGTTCAAGCACAAAATCTCAACACACACACACACACACACACACACATCAGGTGCTCGTATGATGCAAATGCAGGGCAATGGCACTGATCACACCTTAACCCTTAAAGTGTATTCCACGCCATTACTTCACATCGCACATTTAGCAGAAATGGAGCTACAGTGTAATTGTAAACAACTGTGAACAAGAGCTTGCCTTCTAAAAATATATATATAAATAAATAAGATGCAGGAGGGAAAACGGACTCAAACATGTGATAGATAATGCGGTACTTAGTGCTTGGAAGAGTTGCCTGTGCTCTAATTTAGTCAGATTACCATCTGTTTATTTGATTTTCCTTACCCCATAAACTGGGGGCGGCAGAAGCAGATTAAAGAGTAGCTAAGCAGTCTAAACCGCATGTCAAGAAGTCCATTAACGGGCAGGAAAGGGGCTTTGGAGAGGAGAGTTATATTTATGGATATGAATGAATCCATAACTGAAGGACATGTTTACAGCCCTCCTAATGGATCTCTGTTTTAAACTCATTTGAGCTCCACGGGATGTCTCTGCCTTCTTGTCTGCATCTTGTGCTATGATTGCGCTGCCACAGAAGATGTGTGTTTTGTAATTACATGAAATGGCACGCTGGGTGAATGGGAGAGCCTCCAACCAATATGGTTGCTATATGTATAGATATTTCAAATAGACTGCATTTACAACTGGATGCAACTTTAAATTACATTATTCATGTGCAATTTTCCAGCTACTCTGGCTGTTTTGATATAAAAAAAACAGTAGTACTTGAATTAATAAAGCAAATAAAATCTTTTTTAACGAAGCACTTGCAGTACCAGAATGCTAGTGCTGCAGTGCAGGACAGTACAGGCAGGGACAGAACACTGAATATATCAGGATTAAATGCTATAGGTTATTTCAGGCTGTGAATCTCACATGGTCCACTTTGTCGTGATGTTCAAAGACATTTGTCGCATGCATTAATGTACACGTTGCAGACCCTTCGCTTGTGTCCATCTTTGAAGTGAATGGTTACAGTCAGCTGTTCAGCTGCATTCAGTCTCCCCTCCATTGACCAGTTAATGCCCTCTACTGGTGCTGCAAATGTCACACCGGTGCTGACCCTTCACATCCAGATAAAGGGCGACCAGTTGATGCGTCTGCTGCGCACACGATTCTCGGCGGACTAAAACTTTCGGTTCACCTGCTGGTTTTTTTATGGAGTCTGGAGTTTGCCACATACCGGAATAATTACGCACATTAGTTAATTATAATCAGTTAATTGATTGAAGCGATTAACTGCTTCCGCTTTAACTGTGACTACCGCAGAAGACAAATGACAAAAACACATAGTGTTTATTTCTTGAAATGCGCTTGCATTCATCAGCAAATGAATTTATTGCATTGGTTATAAGTTATCGCTTGCGGATGATGTGTTAAAAAAGAAATAAAAAAAATGAAACGGTTGAAATACCACATTCATTTTAAGGACTTTAATTGCCTTATTTGAAATAGTATAATTTGAAAAACTTCACTTAATCAAAGTAAATAGTTTTAAAGGCATCAACTAATTAATGATAATAATTACTGTAACCACTGATTATGTGTAGTTATTCAGGTGTCATGCCCCAGATTCCAGGCCGTATGAACCACGCAACTGACTTCTGACTTCCTCTGAGTACACTACATGCCTATAATGATTGTTAAAAAATAAAAAAGCAATTTATTTTGTCTTTTATTCTCAGTGGTTCATAATCTGCATGTACTGTTTATGTGTGTCATTTTCCGTTTCTTGGTCTGGCCTGTGCAATTTAGCATGGAAATTGAAAAATTGTTTATACTAGCAAAGCCAGCCTGGTAAAACAATTCAATCTGCTGTCTTTTAGAGACCAAGCAAATACTATTTCCTCAGAGCCCATTATGGCCTTGCATTTATCTTTGTTTACGATAACTGTGCTTACTGTGTGAAAGTAAAGAATATCTTCACTCTGTGAAGGAGATTAAAATGTCTGCTGTAACTGTATTGGATGTCAGTGGGAAATTTTTTGAAGAAACTGCAGAGAACAAGCGAGGCACGTGCAAGCTCACGCTGCTGTGTGAAGGTGCGTTTATTCATGCACATACATTATGTGGATGTGATTGCATGTATTCATGAGCTCAGGGGGACTTTTGGGTGGTTTTGGCAGCTTCTGCGCCCATGGTGTTCATAATGCAGGTAGAGCACCTGCAGGTAAACACTGATATGGAGACAAGTTTTGTCCGTTGCACTGTATTCTTGGACAAAGTCTTGTGCAAACAGTTTGATATGGCTGCATCCCATTAGACCTTGTTGCTAAACACTACCAAGATGCACGGGGGACATAGCAGAGTTGCCGCCAACTGGGCCGGGAGAAGCAGAAGGGAGTGTTTGCCTTGTGAGAACAACACACAGCAAGTTGTTTGTTCCTTTTGCCACCTAATCAATGCCCCCTGAGCTTCAGACAAACCAATGGGTTCCCCCCTAAAAGGTCATGAAAGCCATTACAGATCTCTGTGCTTACCGAGTTAAAGAGCAAAAGCATTCCTTTGCCATGGAACCGCTAGTCTCCAAATGCATACTTGTGACACACGCAGATGGGTCCGCAATACACGTGCACACAAACAGAGCATGCATGTAAGCACACGGCCGAATATTTGTGTGCAACTTTGTCTCCAAGGAACTATATCAATGCCAGCGTCTATCTTGTTAAAGGTGAAATGGGCAGAGCAGGCAGTGTGCTGTCAGCTTATTTTTCTAAAACAATAAATTCAGTGCATAAAACTCACTGGAGTAAAACTCTCAAAGGGAAAAGTACATTTTCTTTGCAGCCAGTACGATTATGCTCCGGCAGACAGCGAGATTTAAAGTGTCAATAAATGTTCAAAACAAAGCCTTTCTTCCCGGTCTTTACTATCAAGATGGAAAGATTAATCTATATTTAACATTCATGCTAGCACTGCAAAGCAAACAATAAATAAATACGACAGCGAAAACACATTTGGTTTAAAGTCATTTACAGTAAACAGGTTATTCAGCTTCTTCTCCCCTTGAGATTTTGAAGCCGCAGCTTACAATGTCATCTTCCGCAATAAAAGTTTGGAGGGAAACTTTTTTTCAAGGTGACACTAAAGCAATTTTAAAAACACTCTGTTTTCCACGACGCTCTGCTAGAAGGTCTGTTTTCACATTCATTCGTTTAAATTATTGTGATATGAAAAAAATGCAAATGCAGTGCAATTTTGTTTTTGTTGTTGTTGAAAAAAAATGCTTCCTAATTGAGCAAAGCATATTCAAATATTTAGATCTAAAACAATTCATTGCATTCTAACCCAACAAATCAATTTATTACTTTACTCAATTTAAAAGACTGTAGAAGTAGAAGTAAGAAAACAATAATAAAAAAAAAAAATAGGTTCTGTCAAATATTCTGAGGGATTTATGCCCCGTAAGGGATCCTTGGCTGAAATATAAAATTGAGAACCTTTATTCTACGACATACAGGGACTTTTAATTTGAAGGTCTACAACAGATTTAGGTGTCATGAGCGAGCCTCTCTCACTGTGTCACACTGTAACGGATTACTCGCAGTATGATGTCATCTGCTGAAGTGATAGAGTGTTATCATTCGTCCGTGACCTGTGATCAATCACCGGATTCAATTTGAGGTTGATGGCTGGGGAGGGGCCAATGAGTCAACAATGAGACAAGGTAAATTTAGGACACCCGTGCCTGTTGGGTGAATACAGATGACCTCAAGAGGATGATGTTGGAATCGATGTTTAGATAACAACTATAGATTGTTGCAGCTCCACGGGGTGAAAATGGTCAGCCGCGACATGTTTTTTTTTTTTTTTCCCTTATTGAATGCCAATACACTGTGTAAATATTGACTGAGATGCTGTTTTGATTTTTGCCTCTTCTCTTAACCTGGAACGCTGATAATGTTTTCTCACTTCTGTTTTATAGCACCCACCCTGAATGTGTTTGTGTTGCGTCTATCCTCCACCCCAGGAAAAGTAAGAGGAGAGTAAACAGTGATCATCATATGCAGCTCTTGCAGCATAATTAGATTGAAAGGTAATGAAAGGCGTGGTCTGGGACAAGAAGATGGAGTGTTAATAGAGCACCCACAGGGCTTCATCTACCTCATGACGTCCGTCTCTCTCTCCTTCTTTCTCTCGGCCTCTCTCCCTCGTTTTGTCTGTCTGCCTCTCGTCCTCTCCAGCAGAGCACAGTGTAATCTCCCACTCCCCCGTGGGTGCGGGGAGTAAATCAGCACAGCTGGATCACAGGCATCAATCTCAGCCAGCCCTCAGGATGGGCCACTTGTGAGCCCACGGGGAGGCATTTCCTCTTCATTCCAAATGAGAGACAAATGTTGCAGGGAGAAAGCGGTGCAGCGCGATTGGGGGCTGGATGGGGGGGTTGAGCGCAGAGGGGGGGCGGGCAGGCAGGCGGTGGTGGTGGTGGTGAGAGACGCAAGATTGGCAGGGAGTAAAAGTGATGGAGTGTGGAAAGAAGACAAGTGGGTGAAACAGAAGAGAGGCACAAAAATGCGCAGTCAGCACTAAAATCTAACTCTTTGTCTTTAAAAACTAATGAAAAAGTGCCACCGTGGTGAGAGGATTTTACTTGTTTCCAATGCAGTGGATTTTCTTCAAAATTGCATTTAAATAGCACTGTCAATGAGTGATTCTCCTTTATGGCACTGGAGTTTTTAAAACGCGATAAAGTGGGGAGTTTGTAGCGCGGTTTGAAAGGGATGCAGCAGCAAAATGAGAGGGAGGAAAGAATAATAGAGGAGATACACAGTAGTATATGCAAGGCCAATAATTCCAGTCCAACCACAGAGTTGCACTGCAATCGGTTAAGAGGCAGTGGTGCAGACATCATTAGCTGTTGTTTAGTCCCAAACATCTAGCACAAAGCTACGGTGTGCTCCGGTTTCAATAGTGCACCGCAGAAGTCTCCTAGCAATACTGGCTCTCAAATGTTAAACTGATGATGAGGAATACCTTGAATACAAGAAAAAACTCAAAAAGCTTTTATCATCTTTTGTAAAAAAAAAAAAATGGGGGGAAACCATGGCTGCAGTATTATTGTAGTATTATTGTAGTTTGTGTGACAACAAAGTGAGCTGAACTCAAATTTGAGCTTGACCTTAAGCTTTAAAAAAGGGGAATAATAAGCGCAGAGCGATTTTGGTGGGTTGCATAAGATGATGATGGCAGTGCATCCGTTACGTTAAAACCATCCAGTACACACATTTATATTGGCGATGGCACGATACAAAACTTTTCATTAGCTGTTGACAATTTGGGCAGTGTAATAAAGGTGAATGTGAATAAATGATTAGACACAATAGACTATGATAAAGAGGTATATTATGACATCAATGTTTTGTTTTTTTAAATTTTAGATGATGATCATACCAGCCCTGTTAATAGCCTTGATTATAATTAATTTTCATCACAAAGAAAAGTGACAGCGTAATCCCAGATTGCAACTGCCTCATCTTTATTTAAACTGATCATGAAGTCTGAAGCCATTCTGGCCACAATGAGGAGGCTTTCTATATTTCTATATGTGCATATAGCTAACTATGTATATAGACATATATCATGCCACTGTCACCACGACAAAACCTTTTCACGGCTTCCTTTTGAATATGATTCTCAATATGAAAACTTCTGGGAATATTCCAAGGTCTGCATGTTCAAAATAAGAATTGTAACCTGGCGAGAAACTTTTTTTTAAATGTAATTTGCACTTTCATGAATCCATATTCATATTATGATTGTCCAAACTTCTGGGTCATACTGTACAAATTATTTCCATTATTAAGTTATGGGAGTTGTGGTGTTATTTCCCAGTTGACCACAGAAAATGAGTCCATATTCCAAGTTCCATATTTAGTTTATGCAATATGTGTCATAATAAAATAATACAAATCACATAGTTATATTTCAATATGGTATGAGGTATGAAGGGACAAAAATAACAACAAAGCCAGTTGCATTGTCAGACGTTGCTGCGCAGTTTGTATTTCTTCATCCAATTAGAGATGTACCGTATGTCTTCAAGGAAAAACCAGCATAAGAACTTTTTGATGTTGAAGAAATTCTATTTTAATCAAAAGTTTTTTGTTTTTTTTACAGATTCTTTAGAGGACAAGCAAAGAAGAAGAAGTTGTTTCACACTATCACATTAATTCCAGGCATGCCTGCCTCGAGAGTTTCCCCACTTGCATTCAGTTGCACCACAAGACAAATGATGAGAGGAGCTCCGTTCAGGACAGACAGGTTTGAGGATATTACAGTGGTAAATACGCATCTGTTGTCCAAAAGTCCTGAATTGGCAGTCAAGAGCTGCTCCATTTTGCTGATTAAGAGGCTCAATATTTTATGGATTGTCATCGCAAAGTGTAAATCTGCTCAGCGCTGTCATGCTTGGACCGTATGTGTACCCTGAAAAGATTTAGTGGTCCACTTTGTACCACATTTTTCATGTAAAATGCAACCGCTACAATGCTTCCATTGGAATGTAAAGGTATTGACCACAGTGGTTTTAACTGCTACTGCACAGAAAGCATTTTTCTAGAGAGCCCTTTCAACCCGAGCTCATTATCTGTGGTTTCAGTTTCTATAGAGGAGAATTGATTGTAGAAAAGAATTTTCTTTCTTTTTTCTTTCCTACCTTTCTGTCTTACTTACTTTCCTTTTTTTTTTCTAGCATAAGGTGCTCCCTCTTTATGTTTATGTTTACAGGAGAGGGCTTAAATAATATGGTAATGATTTAGAAATGGCTACAGGCTGATAATCCAATCTGAATCAAATTTTAGCACAAAGTGATGATTCCCTCATCCGAGGGATCCTTTTATTCGGAGCCATTTTGAAGCTGCCAGTGTTTACTCTTCAAACCCTCAAGTGTTGTTGGTAACCGCATTGCCATATAATCCTCCACTAACAATGAGCAACACGCATATTCACACTAACTAGCTAATTAAACAAGAAATACGTTTGGCGTACAAAAAAAGAAAAAAACAAAAAGGACACTCATTGATATTCATACAAAGGATGTTTTTGTGTTGTTTTTTTTACGTTAAAATATGCAGAGTTGTGTTTTATTTACAAATCCTACAATTAGAGAGGCAGGTCTTCAAAATCCCTGGATATAAAGCACAGCGTTCCTCTAATATCTATAGATTTCTTTATTCCACATCAAAGGAGCGGTTAGCCTTGGGTTGTGCTTGTAAATCACCCAAATGACACTTGCGCTGGGGATGTCTGACACTCGTCAGACGCTCTCGCTCTGCAAAGTCTATTTTCTTTTGTCAAGGAGTTCATTCTGTGTGTTTTGAAGCCGTCTCAAAAGCGTCAGAGAGCTTCAGCAACGCAGCCACGGGATGTGTTGACAAATCACACAATGAGCATACCTGTATGACGGAGATTAGACTCCCTTAAACCGGGGCAAACACTAGAAGGGTGACGGTATGCAAACAAGAGGTAAAAGCATTATTCTAACAGCTACATATTGTTATGTAGCCGTCAGTCGTTGTCAGTTATTAAATGTCACTTTTTACCTTCTGCAGGTAGTAAAAGGTACAAAGGACAATATGGCTGCCATTAGCAGGACATTTCAGCGTTGAATCTCAAGTGTCATTTCTGTTACTTTGATTAATGCATAATTGGAAGCTCCTCATAATAGAAAACAATACCTCGAGAGCTTAGCCAGTGCAGTGGCTAATGCCCTATACAATCAGACATTAGTCATAGTTTGTAGAAGTTGTGATGGATGCGTGTTTGCTAAATGTTGCCACTACCAATATTAATCCATCAGTTTCCCTGAGGCCTTGCCAAAATAGAAATTCCAGTCAGGAGATTGTGTGTTATGCAGTGCAAGGCTTTGAGGGCCCTCAGAGGAATCACAATAGGCAAGCTGCGGGTTCTACACTGAATTAATCAGCTGGTACAATCTGTGAATGAAGAGTCATATTGGTTCGGCGGGGCCCCAAGCAGAAAAAAAGCACATTAAGAAACATTACATTTCTTTTTTGTCAGTACATTTTAGTGCTTTGGCAATAAAACATATTCTCCAAAAAAAAAAAAAAAAAAAAAACCCTCATAAAACAGTTTCCCAAAGAGATCAAACTCTGCCTCCATGAGTGATATTTAACAGTCACCCAATTATTTTTAGCATGCTGTCAATGTGCGCTACGCACACCCACGTACTGAGAGACAGGGTTGTGGAGGGTGTTTGATTGCGGCCTTTATACAGGAACCTTTGCGTCAGATGCAACAGCTGTCAAAGGAGCAGCTCCCTTCATTAGCAGTCCTACCAGAGTGTTCCAGCAGCTCTGCGCCAAAAGCCAAGAGTTGTGCTGGAAAATGCTCTAATCTTACAGCAAGGAATGATGGGGAGGGAGAAAGAAATAGAAGATTTGGAAAGGATTTAGGCAGGGAAAAGATTAGAAACCCATATCGGCCTTATCGTGCAGCCTCCACACTGGGGAGTTGAATGAAGCAGCTGTCAAATTTGAAACATACAATAGCAGTAATCCTACAGTAAACAGATTGCTGGGTTTTAAATACAGCAAAATCCAGAGAGAGAGAGTGAGAGACAGAGAGAGAGAGAGAGAGAGAGAGACAGAGGAAGAGGGGGTAAGTAAAGAATCTATCAGCGTCTAAACAGCCTGCCTACGGAGAGAGCACTCTGCGAGGGTCTTTCAGTGCCTGGGCCTGACTGTCAGCACTGGCGGAGGAGCGTTGGCCACATGGGGAGTGGGTGAAAGTGAGAGCGTGTGAAGATGCTGACAAAGTCTCCCAAAGAACAGGGCATTTGGAGAGCGTTGGTGTGTCATTTTGAAAGGCAGAAGGGTCTATGGTCAAGTGAAGGAGAGAGTTTTACATGGCTCGACAGTGGCGATTAGGACTGCACTTACCTCCTGCTGTGAGCCCAGTAGAGTGAGTGTGTTTCTTTTTCTCCTTAAACCAGGCAAAATAGGAATTATGTGTGTGACAGGAGTGCAGGGGCCTCGTCTTGGACTGGGCTAACTAACAGACAAAATGCTATGTTTTCCCACCAGGGCTGCTGTTTGAAGTCACCATGGGCAACTGCCAATGAAAATGTGTTTGTGCACCAGGAGCATAATGAATTCTTTTTCTCTCTCTCTCTCTCTCTCTCTCTCTCACTTATAGACATATCAATTATGAACACCTAAAATGAAAATACACTGTCCTGTGTGCCCTTGGCAAGAAACAGCAGCTCAGAAAAGAAACGTGTTAATTTCAGTGGATATTTTCATACTTAAATTGTGATAAATTGTTCATCATTCTTATCTTTAATTTTTCACACTCTCCGTGACTCATCACCCTCAGATTATACCATCAATGATTTTGAGGCAGAGATATTAAAAACTTGAATATTTTACAAAAATAGGCACAATGTCCTGCAAACATTTTAACGAGTTTCGTAATTTGAATTTTCTTCCTTTTAACACCTTTGGTTTAATACAAAGACTACACGGAGGACTCTTATCTGAAGAAGTCAACAGATATTAAGGTTGATAGCGAAACACCACTGTGGCAACAACAAAAAGTAAAAGAAAGGGTATAGTGTCAACAGAAAAAAAGAAAGACCGCTTTTAAACTAATTTTCACATTTCCTGAGCCAAGTTCTGCTCAAACAATGTACTCACCGAGGCCAGCGCACTGTGAATGTAGCAGCTATTTTGGGTTGGGTCCCACAGTCAGTTCAGCAGTTTGTGTAATGTCCTTTAGCCCAGAAAGACCATCACAAATTAAACAGATTTGGTGTGAAACTACTATAATATTACTTATTATTTAAGTTATTACACAGTCATTGTTATCTCAAACATCATAGTATTCTTGCAGTCATTAAAATTGCAAACATTCAATTATTTGTTAGCAGCACAGCCCAGGGAAGCAAACACGGTGTCATTGTCATTGCCATCATTTGGTTGTTGGTATGTTTTATAACGTACTTGCATGCCGTATGCATACTATGTAACATTTTATGTAACATTATGCATTTTTTTCCGAGGGGAATGAGCTCTTATTATGCGCAGTTGAAAAGAACACCATTATCATACAGAAACACATTTTTTTTAACCTCCAACAACCAGGCTACCAATCAAACCTAGCATGCTAAACGCTATAGGCTCTGAACCGGTGCACATGAAGAATATTAAGCTGTAATCAGAGTTGGTCACCCTTTGAGGAAACAAAATCTACCTCGTGCATATGAAGGAATTACAAACATACATTTTGCTCACGGAACACAATCTGAGTTTGCTTTGCATGTGTACAGAAATGCCTCCAAACCACTGATTTGAAAGACATATTTGTGGGACTAATGGGGCTGTGTCCCAGCTGTGTCAAAACAGCCCCCGGAAAAGTTGCTGTGTGGTTGTTCATGATTACTGAACAGGTCATTTATATATGCATATTCAGCAGCGCGTTTGATACCCCTCTCGACTTCTTTGGCCGCTTGCTTTTAAAGCAGCCTTATACTGCTTGGTATGCAACCCACACAGGCTCTCCTTCAGGGCATCATCAGTGGAGGCTGAAGTCTGATGAGGAAAAAGAGAGGGTAAGGAGAGAGAGAGAGAGAGAGAGAGAGAGAGAGAGAGAGAGAGAGAGAGAGAGAGAGAGAGTTTCTGTACACAGTGTACAAAAAAGGAGCAGCATTTCCAAAAGGCGTCCATGTTTTGACCACAGTGTTTTGATTTGATGAACCATAGCTCAGAGGCTACAACTCTTTGGCCTCCCATCATACCCATTCTGCCATCGATTGCAAAGTAACTTCTGCCACCAAACTTTCTGACAACACTTTGACTTGTATACAGCATGTTTCTGTGTTTTATAAAACTACACCAGAGTGAGCTTGCAGACGCCTTGCCTGAAAATGAGTACCTTCGTTGCCTTTATCCTTCCTAACTTCTCCTCATAACTCCTTTGGGAAATGAAGCAAGTTGATTTGCCATTCCTGAGCCAGGACCTTAATTACGTACTAAGTCACGCCTGGCACAGAATTCTCATCTCCTTCTGCTGTATTTGGCCGACACCGTGTGCTCTGCGTGCAGATTGAGGATTGGATGCAGTGTGGGTGCAGTTTGGACTTGGCCCTTGATGGTTTGCCTGTCTCATCAGCCCTGATGAGAAAATTCTGAGGTCATTGTAATGCCTGTTTGCAGTCCCTGTATGGAGCATACATCCATATACAGCAGAAAAAACACAGCGCAGCTTCAAAGCCTATGCATGTATAATGACATACTAAACTAATAAAGGGAGTCAATCTGTTTTGTAAATCCCACTTGTGCAATTCCAGAATTAAAGGAGAATTAGAGTGGAGGAATGAAGGGAGAAAAAACAAGAAAGGGAGGAAAGAAATGAGATTGCCTCCTATTGCCGGAAGCCTTCCAAAAACCCTTTCTTACCCTCTCTTCCCTTTCTCTCTTTCTGAGCTTATTGGTATCTTATTAGATATGTCTCTGCCATACAAAGTTATTGTGCTGGGAGTCTTTTCAAGGCCCAAATCCCAGCAAAGCCTGTAATAATCTGTCAGCTGAGGGAGATGCCCCCACAGACAAGGGCCTCCTAATCCACATAGATCAATAGCAGACTGGCTGGCTGGTTCCCCAGCCCTCTGTGCCACTGTCCACCCAGTGACAGCAGCTTCCTTTGTGGCTTGTGTCTACCCCCTCCGCCACCAATCACACTCTCAAAGTCCCAGCAGGCCCACACGAGGTTAATGAGTGGGATAATGGAGCCATATTACAGTCAATATCTGACCTTTGGATATGGGTCAGTAAGAACGATGGGCGGGAGAGGCACTGTGAACCGCAGCCAATCAGCATCAGCAGGACTAATGGGTCCTTTATGGAATACAGACTTTCCAATTACCCCCGCACGCTTCAACACACATCTGCGCACAGCTGGCCCTACTTGTCAAAATACAGATGATGTTCTACGAGATCCAGCATTTGAATATTTTTGTATGGGACGTATGTTGATGAGAGCCTCTGGGCTGACAGATTTGCATCTGCACTGCACTGTAAATGAAGTGAGAATCAGATCGTCTCACCTTCCCTACAAAAGGAGGATGAACACTATCACTCTCTGTCTCTGTATTTCTTTCTTTCTTCATATATATATATATATTTTTATTTCTGTCTTGCTATCCTCTCAAAAAACAAGATCTCTCTGCCTGCCCTTCTCCCTTCATTCCCCTCAGCTCCAGGGCAGTGGAGACAGTGTATGCCAAAAGGGATGGACTTTGAGAAACGGCTGAATGGCGATGATTTGATTCATTAGATTGGTTGAAATCACTGCTAGATTATAAACTCTGACAACTGGCTGTCATCTCTGAGACAGGGGACCATTGGTATTTTGGTCCCTAATATGGCTATCTCCAGGCATGTCCAAGCCAATCACGGCTCTAATGAGGGAGACAGAAGTGAGGAGCAGTACAGGATATTGTTCCTTCAGGCTGGTTAGGCTGCTTTATAAATCAGTTGCTTGGTGAGTGAAGACACATGTCAAGTGCTCGCACTGCTGTGGGTTAAAAAATGCTTTGTGACACGTCTCATATTTCACTGTGGAGAGTGAGAGCAATGCACGGATGAGACTGAGGTTCCAGCCGAGTGTAGCACCCTTTAGTGTGTCATGTATCTACCTATCCGAATGTGCTGAATAAACATAAACACAACAAGTGGTGTGGCAGTAAAAAATAATGACAATAAAAGACTGACTCACTACTGTGCCTGGTGGATACATACAGATTGCGACCTCTCCTGCCCCAGACATAAACACCTGAAATGCTCCCCTCCGGCAGGAGGCGTTGCTCCATCAAGACCCAAACCTCATACTATAATGCCTGGGACTCCCACTGGTCCCACAGATGCCACTTGTTACATTCATGTAAAGTCTCTACATCCACCAAGACCCCTGACTTTGACAGTGTTTGTTTGTTTTCTCATACTTGCTTATTTTGTTGACCCAGGCAAATTCCTTTGCTTGCATGTGAAAACCTTCTTGGCAATGAACCTGTTTCTGACTCCAACTCTGGGTTTTTACAGATTTTCAGGGCGAAAGCATTGCAAACATAAAAGATAACAAGCATGTTCTATTGCCGACTCCCAGGGAATACTAGCCATTAAATATGTATGTTCCCTGCTGCATTTGGAAGACATAGAAGCAAACCTTTGTATTCGCTACATGTTTTTTTTTTTTGCTTTATATTAATGGGTAAATGTGCTACTGATGTTCTTTATACAAGAAGCCCAGAGCATTCCCATACTAAGCTTTTCCAAGGTGAAAAGTACGATGAAAACACCTGCAAGGTGTACGTTCTCGGAATTTGTAGCACAACAGCCTCCGATCCCTGAATTTCAATTTCAAACTCATTGTTTGCTTTCTGAAACTTATACAACAGTTTAGCTTTAAAGGCAATCGCTAAGACTGGAACTGTAGATGACGTGAAACTGCATTGAACGCATATTTACTATCTCAAAACCGCACGTTTGAACACAAAAGAAAGTTGAAGCTTGTTGCATTTTTTAACAGCGCATTTGAAATTCTGTCCTGCAGTTTTCAGATTATAGTATCGCGTTCAGCCGTCCTGCCTCTATCTTGCGTGTGAGTTATTGAGAGGATGTGAGTCCTCTGAGTAATGAGCAGCACGGCCACAGAACCCACAGTGTCTGCTCTCCAAGGAAGGAGTTAACAATGCAGATGGGAATGAGGTAAAACCGCGTGCCTTACACTGAATCATCCTGCGCTAAGGACACATACTGTCGTCCTCCTGCCTGTTCAGGGACATAATGTCTCTGCCAGTCTGTATGCATGTGGACCTCCACGGATATCTGCATGAGTCAAACGTGTGAATTTGTCTATGTGCGTTTCTTATGAAGCAACATTACTTGGAACACATGGGGGCGAAACACTAGATGTTTTTAATACCCACCATTCAATTATTCCTTTTGGCAAGCCCGTGTTACACTCCTGACTTGGTGTAGATGTGCGTTTGTAAAAAATGTTGAGATGTACATATTTCATTTTTGGCTCCAGGCAATGGATTTCATATGCAAGCCTTGCTGCTGATTATTTTGGAATAATCACTCCATTACATGAACATGTCTCCGAGGCATAGTCTGTGTAGTGTGTGTTTCCTCAAAATAAATATATTTTCTCTCAAAGCAGTAGTTGTTTCATCTGGGGCAAAATATGAATTTTCTCTCAGCACTGGAAATAAAAGTTATCTGGAGTAAATGATAGCGTTAGCAGACGAGCTGCTTGCAACAATTTTAAACCCACAGCATTGTGGGTTTTTGTTCCGCCACAGCTAGAAGACAGTGTTTTCACTGATCATGTTTAAGCCTCTGTGAGCAACCGATTCATGGCAGTAAATAAGCAAACAATGGTGGTTTAACTAATTCCACTTTAACACTGATAATATTATCATAACCCAAGAGTGTGCTATTTATGAGCATCTCCAATACTTCAACCTAATGATATCTACTTAGCTATTCACTTTATAGGTCCAGCATGAGCATTGTCTTTTATAATTCCTGAGAGAGTTGCACGGATAGGATTAAATAATATACATATATATATATATTCATGTGCATTTGAGAGATGCCCTTTGTGTTATGCACCCTGGAAAGAATCAGCAAATTTATGTAGAAAAAAAAAAATAAACCCAGCCCAATACGTGCAAACAATTGTCTTCATGGAATGGATCACGCACATAATCTTTCACTAATCTATGTGTAGAATATTCTGCAGTAAAGGCATTTGCTCGGTTTTGTCATGCGTTTTGTTGCTTTTGTTGCTGTTGATCTGTCAGAGACATAATTTAATCTGTTTTACATGCTCTCTCTCGTTTCATATTTTAATCTTGCTTTTCTTTGTAGCACTTTCTATTTATAAGAGCCTTGTTTCACAGCAAGATATGAATGTTTGTTTTAGCACAATACCGCAGTACTGACTAAGGTGCACGATTCTGAATTGCGTGAAGAGGCTCACATTTAGAATCTGGGGGGAAAAAAAAGAAAGAAAAAAAAAGACAGAATTTCTATTTGCTTCGCAGAAATATCTCTGTGCAGAGGTATCCTCAAAGGTTCGGTCCAAAATATGACTGAACCGTATTATATGCATTACAGCTGCGTCTGTGGTGGGAAAGATCTGAGTAGAGAGGGCAGAGGTTTGCCAAGGCTCCAACAGGGGTCCGCTCTGGCTTCTATGCACCACAGGTGCTCCAAACAAAAAATGCACACACAAAGGCCACGTGAAGCATTGCTGCGCCTTTGAGTTTGTGTGTAAACCAGGACCTTGGTGAAGACAGTGAAGAAGAGAATGCTTACCCACTTCCATAAAAACTAAATATATGAGCTATAGACTGAAAGGTCATTCAGCATGGCTGCAACAAAGAGAAAATGACTCAGTTTAAACTGAGTGCTGCTGTCAATCACTTTGGGGACACAAACAAAACATTTCTCTATTCATGAATTAAAAGTTATTCCTCTCACACGCCCGTCCTGCCCCACGTCGAAGGCAAGATGATGAATAGTCCAAGTGTGAGCTTGCGACGGGAACTGCATTGTTCATGGACGATCAACCCTCGCAGAAAAGTCTGAGGCAATGATGTGTTAGCGCATCCTCCTGAGATGAGTCACCCTGATGCCTTCTGACAGGCCTCATTCGACTAGTGAGAGAGGCCAACCAGGAGTGCAGCTTCGCCCCAAACACATGCTTCAGGGCAGACTCCATCTGGCCCAAATGAGACCAAGGGAGGGGAGGTTAAAAATAACCAACAGGGAAGGTATGGCAGAGGCATGGATGAGATGAAAGCATGCACGCACAGTAGTAGGCTGCCATCGAGGCAGAACTCTAACAGCCTTGGATGAGCAAACAAGCTTTATTGATTTGTTTTGTTTTTTTTCCCTGACAGACTAAGGTTCGAATGAAAACATAATCCTGGCAGTTAAGCCTGTTCGGGCAAAAAATATACAAGAAATGTGTAGCAAATGCTAATCCACTTGTTAATCCATTGAACTAACAGTGCTATACATTTGACTTTTCGCAGATCGTTTTGTCTTGTTTTTAGTCAGCCCAGACAATCTCATCACATTGGATGGACATATGAATGGCATTTTCATAAAGCCTCCGGGATTAATATCTAATCTGTCATTCGGAGAGGGATCAAAGACAAAGTCATCATTATGGATGTCTTTGTTGGTGGTTAAATATTGCCTTTTAAAGTGTTCCTGTCAGATGAAATTGCTGCAGAAATAAAACACTTTTTGTGGAAATGGTGATTTGGAAAAGGGTGATATTAACAAAAGTCAGACAGAACTGAAACCCACATACACTGTTGGTTTATTATTCATGACAGGAGATGTTGAATCCTGAAAAAAAAAACAATGTGTAAAACAAATCTCTAAATCATGAACTAGACTATGTATTTTAAAAATGGTTCCATTACACCTGCTTTTTAAACGCGTCAATCCTGATTGCAATAGTGGTCTCGTGTCAAAGTTGCTTTCTCGGAGAACCCAAGCACTGCTCCGCCCAGCCTTTTCTCTCTCCCATATGTTATCATCCTCTCACCAGACTGAAGGCAGAAAACAAATATCAGACAGAATGCTCGTTTGAAGACCTGCTCTCTGCCGTCACAGTTCATTGTGGAGAGATATCTGTCCACTTCCTAAGGAAAAAAAAAAAAAAAAAGTTTCACGGTTCAGTTAGGATGCGTGGCCCTGTGCCTCAAGCCCAGCATCACCCCACACACACACACACACGGCTCCCAGCCTTTCTTCTGCATTCTGGTATCTTTGTGGATGGTTAACAGTACTTGGATCGGGGGGAGGGAGGGTTGGCTGAGGATGAACTGACAGGTTATTACTGGCTTTGTGGGGGATTAGTCCATAAAAGCCCCTTCAGCCCTATGGCCAGCATGGCCAGAACCCCAACAAATAAGATAAAATAATCTCTGTTAAAAAAATGGACTGAGAGACAGACACAGAGACTGACAGAGGGAGAGAGAGATACCCAAATAGCCTAGTGCTCTTGAACGAGAGGAAAAAAAATCTTCAATCTGTCCTAATTTTTTTGTTTCTGATTTTTAGGGCCCGAGCACGCACTGTGTGCGAGGCCCTATTGTTTTTCAAATGTTTATTATTTTTTTTTTTTTAGGGCCCGAGCACGCACTGTGTGCGAGGCCCTATTGTTTTTCAAATGTTTATTATTTTTTTTTTTTTTATTATTCTTCTTTTTCTTCCTAAAAGTAAATCGCATTTTAGACTGCCTATATGTACTCGAAAAGTTGCGAAAATTTGCCTACCCCCCCAAAGTCGGGCGTAAAATTACGTATTTTGGGGGTCTCACACATGGACGAACAAAAATGGCTCTACGGCGCCACCTACGTTTCGGTTGTCGGAGGAGCCCCTCGACACGGTTTCATCCACGTGTACGAAATTTAGCGGGAGTATGTAACATCCCAGGCCGCACAAAAAAGTCTCTTGGTTACCCGGGCTACGGCGAAGCGTACGGCGGGCACTTTGTTTCCAAGTTGGCGTTTTCGTGTTTTTGGGGTCATTTTCAGGGGTCGTATTTGAACAAACTCCTCCTACAGCTTTCATCCTATCTGTTTGAAACTTGGCGTGTGTGTTCTTAAGGCCTCGACCATGAAAAGTTATCAAAATCGTGAGGTTCAGATTTACTGCGTCAGAGGGGCGGGGCCACGAAATTTGGCGTTTTGTCGTGAAATTTCGACGTGCTATAACTTTGCCAAAAATACTCCAACCTTCATCAAACTTCTGATATATAATCACAGTCTGGCCTAGAATACATTTCCATAAAAATATTTGGAGAATTTCACAGCGCCTCCTAGTGGCGACAGAAAAGACCACTTTTACGAAATGACGTCCAGCTCGCAAAATATTGACCATATCCACGTCAAACTAGGTGTAGATGTTGTCAAGGCCTTGGTCTTGACATCTGAGAAATAATTTCAACGTTTCATCAGAGGGCGTGGCCGTGACGGCGCGTCAATGTCAAGCGTGCCGATTTTTTCGACGAAAAATGGAACTCTATTGACTTTTTGGCTGATTTTCAGGCAAAAGTGTTGGGCTTTCAGATACTTTGTCAGAGCTGTCTGAAACTTCTTGTGGTAAATAAGAGCAATATTATGCAAAATTCGGCTGCATAATTAATTAGGGGGAGGGGCAAAATCGCTCTATAGCGCCCCCTTGAAAATTTCTTTGACGCAGCCCCACCACAGCTTTGGACACAGAATTATGAAACCTTAGCCGAATTGCAGATGAAGGCATGACCTACAAAAAAGTCTCTTGGAGAAATGGGCTAAAATTAACAGGAAGTGAGATATTTAGGCATGAAAATCACCATTTTTAGTGCATCGTTCTGGTTGACAAGGGATCCTACTTGAACGAACTCCTCCTAGGGATTTTGTCCAATTGACTTCAAACTTGGTAGTTACGTTCATATAGACTTCCTGAGTTAAAGTTATCAAAATCATGAATTTTGATGAAAGAATGTGGGCGTGGCGCACCATCAAATTTGCTCCAACATTCGAATTCCTTTTACTTTTTGGCTGTTTTTTAAGCACAAGCTGTGGTGTTTTCATATGTTTTGTCAGAGCTGTCTGAAACTTCTCGTGGTTATTAAGACCAAAAAGATGCAAAGATCGGCTGCATGTATAAGTAGGGGGCGGGGCAAAATAGCTCTATAGCGCCCCCTTGAAAATTTCTTTGACGCAGCCCCACCACAGCTTTGGACACAGAATTATGAAACCTTAGCCGAATTGCAGATGAAGACATGACCTACAAAAAGTCTCTTGGAGAAATGGGCTAAAATTATCAGGAAGCGAGATATTTAGGCATGAAAATCACCATTTTTGCTGTTTTGGCCGGTTGAGAAGGGTTCATATTTGAACGAACTCCTCCTAGGGATTTTGTCCAATTGACTTCAAACTTGGTAGTTACGTTCATATAGACTTCCTGACTAAAAGTTATCAAAATCATGAGTTTCGATGAAACGGCGTGGCCGTGGCGCTCCATCAAATTTGACCCTTTGATACGACCTCCAAACTCCATTTGCTTTTTGGCTGTTTTATACAACAAAGGCGGTGTTGCTTTCATATATTTCGTCAGACCTGTCTGAAACTTCTTGTGGTTGTTAAGACCGATATTATGCATCTTTCGGCTGCATAAAAAACCTAGGGGCGGGGGGGAACTTTTTCCCACAGCGCCCCCTTGAACTTTTCTTTCAGGCAGCCCCGCCACAGTTTTAGACACAGAGTGATGAAACCTCATCTGAATTGTAGAGCATGGCAAGACGTACAAAAAAGTCTCTTGGATCAATGGCCTAAAATGAACAGGAAGCGAGATATTTGAGGATGAAAATCACCATTATTTGGGCCAGAGCAAAAAACCATTGTTTTTCGTTTGGACGTTTTCTTCTCCTAAATGAATCGCATTTTCGACGGCCTATATGTACTCGAAAAGTTGCGAAAATTTGCCTACCCCCCCAAAGTCGGGCGTAAAATTACGTATTTTGGGGGTCTCGCACGTGGATGTATAAAAATGGCTCTACGGCGCCACCTACGTTTCAGTTGTCGGAGGAGCCCCTCGACACGCTTTGATCCGCGTGTACGAAATTTAGCGGGAGTATGTAAAGTACTGAGACGCACAAAAAAGCCTCTTGGTGACCCGGGCTATCGCCAAGCGTATGGCGTGCACTTTGTTTCAAAGTTGGCGTTTTCGTGGTTTTGGGCTCATTTTCGGGGGTCGTATTTGAACGAACTCCTCCTAGAGCTTTCATCCTATCTGTTTGAAACTTGCCGTGTGTGTTCTTAAGGCCTCGACCATGAAAAGTTATCAAAATCGTGAGTTCCGGATTTACTGCGTCAGAGGGGCGGGGCCACGAATTTTGGGGTTTTACCATGAAATTTCCACGTGCTATAACTTTGCGAAAAACACTACAATCTCCCCCAAACCTCTGATGTATAACGGCAGTCTGGCCAAGAATACATTTCCATAAAAATATTTGCTGATTTTCACAGCGCGTCCCAGTGGCCAAAGAAAAGATGGCTAATGTGTGTGTTCGATTGAGCGAAATGCTTTGAAAGCGGTTCGCGCGTCTTCCGACTGGTGCCTTCCGACGTGCCAGCCGTCGAGTTGCGTGGGAGTGCGAGGGCCCGTTCAACGCTGCTTGCAGCTTTAATTTTTAGGGCCCGAGCACGCACTGTGTGCGAGGCCCTATTGTTTTTCAAATGTTTATTATTTTTAGGGCCCGAGCACGCACTGTGTGCGAGGCCCTATTGTTTTTCAAATGTTTATTATTTTTTTTTTTTCTTTCTTTTTCTTCTCCCAAATGAATCGCATTTTTGACTGCCTATATGTACTCGAAAGTTTAGAAAATTTGCCTACCCCCCCCAAAGTCGGGCGCAAAATTACGTATTTTGGGGGTCTCGCACGTGGACGGATAAAAATGGCTCTACGGCGCCACCTACGTTTCGGTTGTCGGAGGAGCCCCTCGACACGGTTTCATCCACGTGTACGAAATTTAGCGGGAGTATGTAACATCCCAGGCCGCACAAAAAAGTCTCTTGGTGACCCGGGCTACAGCGAAGCGTACGGCGGGCACTTTGTTTCAAAGTTGGCGTTTTCGTGTTTTTGGGGGTCATTTTCAGGGGGTCGTATTTGAACAAACTCCTCCTACAGCTTTCATCCTATCTGTTTGAAACTTGGCGTGTGTGTTCTTAAGGCCTCGACGATGAAAAGTTATCAAAATCGTGAGGTTCAGATTTACTGCGTCAGAGGGGCGGGGCCACGAAATTTGGCGTTTTGGCGTGAAATTTCGGCGTGCTATAACTTTGCCAAAAATACTCCAATCTTCACCAAACCTCTTATATATAATGGTAGTCTGGCCTAGAATACATTTCCATAAAAATATTTGGAGAATTTCACAGCGCCTCCTAGTGGCGACAGAAAAGACCACTTTTACGAAATGACGTCCAGCTCGGAAAATATTGACCATATCCACCTCAAACTAGGTGTAGATGTTGTCAAGGCCTTGGTCTTGACATCTGAGAAATAATTTCAACGTTTCATCAGAGGGCGTGGCCATGACGGCGCGTCGAAGTCAAGCGTGCCGATTTTTTCGACGAAAAATGGAACTCCATTGACTTTTTGCTGTGTTTCAGGCAAAAGTGTTGGGCTTTTAAATACTTTGTCAGAGCTGTCTGAAACTTCTTGTGGTAAATAAGAGCAACATTATGCAAAATTCGGCTGCATAATTAATTAGGGGCGGGGGCAAAATCGCTCTATAGCGCCCCCTTGAAAATTTCTTTGACGCAGCCCCACCACAGCTTTGGACACAGAATTATGAAACCTTAGCCGAATTGCAGATGAAGGCATGACCTACAAAAAAGTCTCTTGGAGAAATGGGCTAAAATTATCAGGAAGCGAGATATTTAGGCATGAAAATCACCATTTTTGCTGTTTTGGCCGGTTGAGAAGGGGTCATATTTGAACGAACTCCTCCCAGGGATTTTGTCCAATTGACTTCAAACTTGGTAGTTACGTTCATATAGACTTCCTGACTAAAAGTTATCAAAATCATGAGTTTCGATGAAACGCCGTGGCCGTGGCACTCCGTCAAATTTGACCCTTTGATACGACCTCCAAACTCCATTTGCTTTTTGGCTGTTTTATACGGCAAAGGCGGTGTTGCTTTCATATATTTGGTCAGACCTGTCTGAAACTTCTTGTGGTTGTTAAGACCGATATTATGCATCTTTCGGCTGCATAAAAAACCTAGGGGCGGGTGGGAACTTTTTCCCACAGCGCCCCCTTGAACTTTTCTTTCAGGCAGCCCCGCCACAGTTTTAGACACAGAGTGATGAAACCTCATCTGAATTGTAGAGCATGGCAAGACGTACAAAAAAGTCTCTTGGAGCAATGGCCTAAAATGAACAGGAAGCGAGATATTTGAGGATGAAAATCACCATTATTTGGGCCCGAGCAAAAAACCATTGTTTTTCGTTTGGGCGTTTTCTTCTCCTAAATGAATCGCATTTTCGACGGCCTATATGTACTCGAAAAGTTGCGAAAATTTGCCTACCCCCCCCAAAGTCGGGCGTAAAATTACGTATTTTGGGGGTCTCGCACGTGGACGTATAAAAATGGCTCTACGGCGCCACCTACGTTTCAGTTGTCGGAGGAGCCCCTCGACACGCTTTGATCCGCGTGTACGAAATTTAGCGGGAGTATGTAAAGTACTGAGACGCACAAAAAAGCCTCTTGGTGACCTGGGCTATCGCCAAGCGTACGGCGTGCACTTTGTTTCAAAGTTGGCGTTTTCGTGGTTTTGGGCTCATTTTCGGGGGTCGTATTTGAACGAACTCCTCCTAGAGCTTTCATCCTATCTGTTTGAAACTTGCCGTGTGTGTTCTTAAGGCCTCGACCATGAAAAGTTATCAAAATCGTGAGTTCCGGATTTACTGCGTCAGAGGGGCGGGGCCACGAATTTTGGGGTTTTACCATGAAATTTCCACGTGCTATAACTTTGCGAAAAACACTACAATCTCCCCCAAACCTCTGATGTATAACGGCAGTCTGGCCTAGAATACATTTCCATAAAAATGTTTGCTGATTTTCACAGCGCCTCCCAGTGGCCAAAGAAAAGATGGCTAATGTGTGTGTTCGATTGAGCGAAATGCTTTGAAAGCGGTTCGCGCGTCTTCCGACTGGTGCCTTCCGACGTGCCAGCCGTCGAGTTGCGTGGGAGTGCGAGGGCCCGTTCAACGCTGCTTGCAGCTTTAATTTTTATTAGGGCCCGAGCACGCACTGTGTGCGAGGCCCTATTGTTTTTCAAATGTTTATTATTTTTTTTTTTTTTTCTCTTTATTCTTTTTCTTCCCCCGAATGAATCGCATTTTTGACTGCCTATATGTACTCGAAAAGTTGCGAAAATTTGCCTACCCCCCCAAAGTCGGGCGTAAAATTACGTATTTTGGGGGTCTCACACATGGACGAACAAAAATGGCTCTACGGCGCCACCTACGTTTCGGTTGTCGGAGGAGCCCCTCGACACGGTTTCATCCACGTGTACGAAAGTTAGCGGGAGTATGTAACATCCCAGGCCGCACAAAAAAGTCTCTTGGTGACCCGGGCTACGGCGAAGCGTACGGCGGGCACTTTGTTTCAAAGTTGGAGTTTTCATGTTTTTGGGTCATTTTCAGGGGTCGTATTTGAACAAACTCCTCCTACAGCTTTCATCCTATCTGTTTGAAACTTGGCGTGTGTGTTCTTAAGGCCTCGACCATGAAAATTTATCAAAATCGTGAGGTTCAGATTTACTGCGTCAGAGGGGCGGGGCCACGAAATTTGGCGTTTTGGCGTGAAATTTCGACGTGCTATAACTTTGCCAAAAATACTCCAACCTTCATCAAACTTCTGATATATAATCACAGTCTGGCCTAAAATACATTTCCATAAAAATATTTGGAGAATTTCACAGCGCCTCCTAGTGGCGACAGAAAAGACCACTTTTACGAAATGACGCCCAGCTCAAAAAATATTGACCATATCCACCTCAAACTAGGTGTAGATGTTGTCAAGGCCTTGGTCTTGACATCTGAGAAAGAATTTCAACGTTTCATCAGAGGGCGTGGCCGTGACGGCGCGTCAAAGTCAAGCGTGCCGATTTTTTCGACGAAAAATAGAACTCCATTGACTTTTTGGCTGTGTTTCAGGCAAAAGTGTTGGGCTTTTAAATACTTTGTCAGAGCTGTCTGAAACTTCTTGTGGTAAATAAGAGCAACATTATGCAAAATTCGGCTGCATAATTAATTAGGGGGCGGGGCAAAATCGCTCTATAGCGCCCCCTTGAAAATTTCTTTGACGCAGCCCCACCACAGCTTTGGACACAGAATCATGAAACCTTAGCCGAATTGCAGATGAAGGCATGACCTACAAAAAAGTCTCTTGGAGAAATGGGCTAAAATTATCAGGAAGCGAGATATTTAGGCATGAAAATCACCATTTTTTGCTGTTTTGGCCGGTTGAGAAGGGGTCATATTTGAACGAACTCCTCCTAGGGATTTTGTCCAATTGACTTCAAACTTGGTAGTTACGTTCATATAGACTTCCTGACTAAAAGTTATCAAAATCATGAGTTTCGATGAAACGGCGTGGCCGTGGCACTCTGTCAAATTTGACCCTTTGATACGACCTCCAAACTCCATTTGCTTTTTGGCTGTTTTATACGGCAAAGGCGGTGTTGCTTTCATATATTTCGTCAGACCTGTCTGAAACTTCTTGTGGTTGTTAAGACCGATATTATGCATCTTTCGGCTGCATAAAAAACTTAGGGGCGGGTGGGAACTTTTTCCCACAGCGCCCCT
Organism: Nibea albiflora; assembly: GCA_014281875.1. Taxonomy (NCBI): domain Eukaryota; kingdom Metazoa; phylum Chordata; class Actinopteri; family Sciaenidae; genus Nibea; species Nibea albiflora. The sequence continues at coordinate 8,685,214 of CM024794.1, forward strand.
TGAACTTTTCTTTCAGGCAGCCCCGCCACAGTTTTAGACACAGAGTGATGAAACCTCATCTGAATTGTAGAGCATGGCAAGACGTACAAAAAAGTCTCTTGGAGCAATGGCCTAAAATGAACAGGAAGCGAGATATTTGATGATGAAAATCACCATTATTTGGGCCCGAGCAAAAAACCATTGTTTTTCGTTTGGACGTTTTCTTCTCCTAAATGAATCGCATTTTCGACGGCCTATATGTACTCGAAAAGTTGCGAAAATTTGCCTACCCCCCCAAAGTCGGGCGTAAAATTACGTATTTTGGGGGTCTCGCACGTGGACGTATAAAAATGGCTCTACGGCGCCACCTACGTTTCGGTTGTCGGAGGAGCCCCTCGACACGCTTTGATCCGCGTGTACGAAATTTAGCGGGAGTATGTAAGTACTGAGACGCACAAAAAAAGCCTCTTGGTGACCTGGGCTATGCGCCAAGCGTACGGCGTGCACTTTGTTTCAAAGTTGGCGTTTTCGTGGTTTTGGGCTCATTTTCGGGGGTCGTATTTGAACGAATTCCTCCTAGAGCTTTCATCCTATCTGTTTGAAACTTGCCGTGTGTGTTCTTAAGGCCTCGACCATGAAAAGTTATCAAAGCGCGAGTTCCGGATTTACTGCGTCAGAGGGGCGGGGCCACGGAATTTTGGGGTTTTACCATGAAATTTCCACGTGCTATAACTTTGCGAAAAACACTACAATCTCCCCCAAACCTCTGATGTATAACGGCAGTCTGGCCTAGAATCAATTCCATAAAAATATTTGCTGATTTTCACAGCGCCTCCCAGTGGCCAAAGAAAAGATGGCTAATGTGTGTGTTCGATGAGCGAAATGCTTTGAAAGCGGTTCGCCGCGTCTTCCGACTGGGTGCCTTCCACTGCCAGCCGTCGAGTTGCGTGGGAGTGGCGAGGGCCCGTTTCAACGCTGCTTGCAGCTTTAATTTTATTTTTTTTTCTTTTTCTTCCATAAGTAATCGCATTTTTGACTGCTATATGTTACTCGAAAAGTTGTGAAAATTTGACTACCCCCCCAAAGTAGGGCGAAAAATTACGTATTTTGGGGGGTCTCACACATGGACGAACAAAAATGGCTCTAACGGCGCCACCTACGTTTCGGTTGTCGGAGGAGCCCCTCGACACGGTTTCATCCACGTGTACGAAATTTAGCGGGAGTATGTAACATCCCAGGCCGCAAAAAAAAGTCTCTTGGTGACCCGGGCCTATGGTGAAGCGTACGGCGGGCACTTTGTTTCAAAGTTGGCGTTTTCGTGTTTTTGGGTCATTTTCAGGGGTCGTATTTGAACAAACTCCTCCTACAGGCTTTCATCCCTATCTGTTTGAAACTTGGCGTGTGTGTTCTTAAGGCCTTCGACCATGAAAAGTTATCAAAATCGTGAGGTTCAGATTACTACTGCGTCAGAGGGGCGGGGCCACGAATTTGGCGGTTTGGGCGTGAAATTTGACATGCTATAACTTTGCCAAAAATACTCCAACCTTCATCAAACTTCTGATATATAATCACAGTCTGGCCTAGAATACATTTCCATAAAAATATTTGGAGAATTTCAAACAGCGCCTCCTAGTGGCGACAGAAAAGGACCACTTTTACGAAATGACGTCCAGCTCGCAAAATATTGACCATATCCACGTCAACTAGGTGTAGATGTTGTCAAGGCCTTGGTCTTGACATCTGAGAAATAATTTCAACGTTTCATCAGAGGGCGTGGCCGTGACGGCGCGTCAAATTCAAGCGTGCCGATTTTTTCGACGGAAAATGGAACTCTATTGACTTTTTGGCTGATTTTCAGGCAAAAGTGTTGGGCTTTCAGATACTTTGTCAGAGCTGTCTGAAACTTCTTGTGGTAAATAAGAGCAATATTATGCAAAATTCGGCTGCATAATTAATTAGGGGGCGGGGCAAAACCGCTCTATAGCGCCCCCTTGAAAATTTCTTTGACGCAGCCCCACCACAGCTTTGGACACAGAATTATGAAACCTTAGCCGAATTGCAGATGAAGGCATGACCTACAAAAAAGTCTCTTGGAGAAATGGGCTAAAATTAACAGGAAGTGAGATATTTAGGCATGAAAATCACCATTTTTGCTGTTTTGGGCGGTTGAGAAGGGGGTCACATTTGAACGAACTCCTCCGAGGGATTTTATCCAATTGACTTCAAACTTGGTAGATGTGTTCATATAGACTTCCTGACTAAAAGTTATCAAAATCATGAATTTTGATGAAAGAATGTGGGCGTGGCGCTCCATTAAATTTCACCCTTTGATTACAACATTCCGAACTCCTTTGACTTTTTGGCTGTTTTTTTAATCACAAGCTGTGGTGCTTTCATATATTTTGTCAGAGCTGTCTGAAAATTCTTGAGGTTGTTAAGAACAAAAAGTTACAGAAGTCGGCTGCATATGTAATTAGGGGGGCGGAGCGAAATCGCTCTATAGCGCCCCCTTGAATTTTTCTTTGACGCAGCCCCGCCACAGTTTTATACACAGAATTATGAAACCTCAAGCCGAATTGTAGAAACTGGCAAGACCTACAAAAAGTCTCTTGGAGCAATGGGCTAAAATGAACAGGAAGTAAGATATTTAAGAATGAAAATCACCATTTTTAGTGCATCGTTCTGGTTGACAAGGGGTCCTACTTGAACGAACTCCTCCTAGGGATTTTGTCCAATTGACTTCAAACTTGGTAGTTACGTTCATATAGACTTCCTGAGTTAAAGTTATCAAAATCATGAATTTTGATGAAAGAATGTGGGCGTGGCGCACCATCAAATTTGCTCCAACATTCGAATTCCTTTTACTTTTTGGCTGTTTTTTAAGCACAAGCTGTGGTGTTTTCATATGTTTTGTCAGAGCTGTCTGAAACTTCTCGTGGTTATTAAGACCAAAAAGATGCAAAGATCGGCTGCATGTATAAGTAGGGGGCGGGGCGAAATAGCTCCATAGCGCCCCCTTGAAAATTTCTTTGACGCAGCCCCACCACAGCTTTGGACACAGAATTATGAAACCTTAGCCGAATTGCAGATGAAGGCATGACCTACAAAAAAGTCTCTTGGAGAAATGGGCTAAAATTATCAGGAAGCGAGATATTTAGTCATGAAAATCACCATTTTTGCTGTTTTGGCCGGTTGAGAAGGGATCATATTTGAACGAACTCCTCCCAGGGATTTTGTCCAATTGACTTCAAACTTGGTAGATACGTTCATATAGACTTCCTGACTAAAAGTTATCAAAATCATGAGTTTCGATGAAACGCCTTGGCCGTGGCACTCAGTCAAATTTGACCCTTTGATACGACCTCCAAACTCCATTTGCTTTTTGCCTGTTTTATACGGCAAAGGCGGTGTTGCTTTCATATATTCGTCAGACCTGTCCTGAAACTTCTTGTGGTTGTTAAGATCGATATTATGCATCTTTCGGCTGCATAAAAAACCTAGGGGCGGGGGGGACTTTTCCCACAGCGCCCCCTTGAACTTTTCTTTCAGGCAGCCCCGCCACAGTTTTAGACACAGAGTGATGAAACCTCATCTGAATTGTAGAGCATGGCAAGACGTACAAAAAAGTCTCTTGGAGCAATGGCCTAAAATGAACAGGAAGCGAGATATTTGAGGATGAAAATCACCATTATTTGGGCCCGAGCAAAAAACCATTGTTTTTCGTTTGGACGTTTTCTTCTCCTAAATGAATCGCATTTTCGACGGCCTATATGTACTCGAAAAGTTGCGAAAATTTGCCTACCCCCCCAAAGTCGGGCGTAAAATTACGTATTTTGGGGGTCTCGCACGTGGACGTATAAAAATGGCTCTACGGCGCCACCTACGTTTCGGTTGTCGGAGGAGCCCCTGGACACGGTTTCATCCACGTGTACGAAATTTAGCGGGAGTATGTAAAGTACTGAGACGCACAAAAAAGCCTCTTGGTGACCTGGGCTATCGCCAAGCGTACGGCGTGCACTTTGTTTCAAAGTTGCCGTTTTCGTGGTTTTGGGCTCATTTTCGGGGGTCGTATTTGAACGAACTCCTCCTAGAGCTTTCATCCTATCTGTTTGAAACTTGCCGTGTGTGTTCTTAAGGCCTCGACCATGAAAAGTTATCAAAATCGTGAGTTCCGGATTTACTGCGTCAGAGGGGCGGGGCCACGAATTTTGGGGTTTTACCATGAAATTTCCACGTGCTATAACTTTGCGAAAAACACTACAATCTCCCCCAGACCTCTGATGTATAACGGCAGTCTGGCCAAGAATACATTTCCATAAAAATATTTGCTGATTTTCACAGCGCCTCCCAGTGGCCAAAGAAAAGATGGCTAATGTGTGTGTTCGATTGAGCGAAATGCTTTGAAAGCGGTTCGCGCGTCTTCCGACTTGTGCCTTCCGACGTGCCAGCCGTCGAGTTGCGTGGGAGTGCGAGGGCCCGTTCAACGCTGCTTGCAGCTTTAATTAGGGCCCGAGCACGCACTGTGTGCGAGGCCCTATTGTTTTTCAAATGTTTATTATTAGGGCCCGAGCACGCACTGTGTGCGAGGCCCTATTGTTTTTCAAATGTTTATTATTTTTTTTATTTTTTTTTTAGGGCCCGAGCACGCACTGTGTGCGAGGCCCTATTGTTTTTCAAATGTTTATTATTTTTTTTTTTTTCTTTCTTTTTCTTCTCCCAAATGAATCGCATTTTTGACTGCCTATATGTACTCGAAAAGTTTAGAAAATTTGCCTACCCCCCCAAAGTCGGGCGCAAAATTACGTATTTTGGGGGTCTCGCACGTGGACGGATAAAAATGGCTCTACGGCGCCACCTACGTTTCGGTTGTCGGAGGAGCCCCTCGACACGGTTTCATCCACGTGTACGAAATTTAGCGGGAGTATGTAACATCCCAGGCCGCACAAAAAAGTCTCTTGGTGACCCGGGCTACAGCGAAGCGTACGGCGGGCACTTTGTTTCAAAGTTGGCGTTTTCGTGTTTTTGGGGTCATTTTCAGGGGTCGTATTTGAACAAACTCCTCCTACAGCTTTCATCCTATCTGTTTGAAACTTGGCGTGTGTGTTCTTAAGGCCTCGACGATGAAAAGTTATCAAAATCGTGAGGTTCAGATTTACTGCGTCAGAGGGGCGGGGCCACGAAATTTGGCGTTTTGGCGTGAAATTTCGGCGTGCTATAACTTTGCCAAAAATACTCCAATCTTCACCAAACCTCTTATATATAATGGTAGTCTGGCCTAGAATACATTTCCATAAAAATATTTGGAGAATTCACAGCGCCTCCTAGTGGCGACAGAAAAGACCACTTTTACGAAATGACGTCCAGCTCGGAAAATATTGACCATATCCACCTCAAACTAGGTGTAGATGTTGTCAAGGCCTTGGTCTTGACATCTGAGAAATAATTTCAACGTTTCATCAGAGGGCGTGGCCATGACGGCGCGTCGAAGTCAAGCGTGCCGATTTTTCGACGAAAAATGGAACTCCATTGACTTTTGCTGTGTTTCAGGCAAAAGTGTTGGGCTTTTAAATACTTTGTCAGAGCTGTCTGAAACTTCTTGTGGTAATAAGAGCAACATTATGCAAAATTCGGCTGCATAATTAATTAGGGGGCGGGGCAAAATCGCTCTATAGCGCCCCCCTTGAAAATTTCTTTGACGCAGCCCCACCACAGCTTTGGACACAGAATTATGAAACCTTAGCCGAATTGCAGATGAAGGCATGACCTACAAAAAAGTCTCTTGGAGAAATGGGCTAAAATTATCAGGAAGCGAGATATTTAGGCATGAAAATCACCATTTTTGCTGTTTTTGGCCGGTTGAGAAGGGGTCATATTTGAACGAACTCCTCCCAGGGATTTTGTCCAATTGACTTCAACTTGGTAGTTACGTTCATATAGACTTCCTGACTAAAAGTTATCAAAATCATGAGTTTCGATGAAACGCCGTGGCCGTGGCACTCCGTCAAATTTGACCCTTTGATACGACCTCCAAACTCCATTTGCTTTTGGCTGTTTTATACGGCAAAGGCGGTGTTGCTTTCATATATTTGGTCAGACCTGTCTGAAACTTCTTGTGGTTGTTAAGACCGATATTATGCATCTTTCGGCTGCATAAAAAACCTAGGGGCGGGTGGGAACTTTTTCCCACAGCGCCCCCTTGAACTTTTCTTTCAGGCAGCCCCGCCACAGTTTTAGACACAGAGTGATGAAACCTCATCTGAATTGTAGAGCATGGCAAGACGTACAAAAAAGTCTCTTGGAGCAATGGCCTAAAATGAACAGGAAGCGAGATATTTGAGGATTGAAAATCACCATTATTTGGGGCCCGAGCAAAAAACCATTGTTTTTTCGTTTGGGCGTTTTCTTCTCCTAAATGAATCGCATTTTCGACGGCCTATATGTACTCGAAAAGTTGCGAAAATTTGCCTACCCCCCCAAAGTCGGGCGTAAAATTACGTATTTTGGGGGTCTCGCACGTGGACGTATAAAAATGGCTCTACGGCGCCACCTACGTTTCAGTTGTCGGAGGAGCCCCTCGACACGCTTTGATCCGCGTGTACGAAATTTAGCGGGAGTATGTAAAGTACTGAGACGCACAAAAAAGCCTCTTGGTGACCTGGGCTATCGCCAAGCGTACGGCGTGCACTTTGTTTCAAAGTTGGCGTTTTCGTGGTTTTGGGCTCATTTTCGGGGTCGTATTTGAACGAACTCCTCCTAGAGCTTTCATCCTATCTGTTTGAAACTTGCCGTGTGTGTTCTTAAGGCCTCGACCATGAAAAGTTATCAAAATCGTGAGTTCCGGATTTACTGCGTCAGAGGGGCGGGGCCACGAATTTTGGGGTTTACCATGAAATTTCCACGTGCTATAACTTTGCGAAAAACACTACAATCTCCCCCAACCTCTGATGTATAACGGCAGTCTGGCCTAGAATACATTTCCATAAAAATGTTTGCTGATTTTCACAGCGCCTCCCAGTGGCCAAAGAAAAGATGGCTAATGTGTGTGTTCGATTGAGCGAAATGCTTTGAAAGCGGTTCGCGCGTCTTCCGACTGGTGCCTTCCGACGTGCCAGCCGTCGAGTTGCGTGGGAGTGCGAGGGCCCGTTCAACGCTGCTTGCAGCTTTAATTTATTATTTTTTTTCTTTTTCTTGCTCAAAGTAAATCGCATTTTTGACGGCCTATATGTACTCGAAAAGTTGCGAAAATTTGCCTACCCCCCCAAAGTCGGGCGTAAAATTACGTATTTTTGGGGGTCTCGCACATGGACGGACAAAAATGGCTCTACGGCGCCACCTACGTTTCGGTTGTCGGAGGAGCCCCTCGACACGGGTTTCATCCACGTGTACGAAATTTAGCGGGAGTATGTAACATCCCAGGCCGCACAAAAAAGTCTCTTGGTGACCCGGGCTACGGCCGAAGCGTACGGCGGGCACTTTGTTTCAAAGTTGGCGTTTTCGTGTTTTTGGGGTCATTTTTAGGGGTCGTATTTGAACAAACTCCTCCTACAGCTTTCAACCTATCTGTTTGAAACTTGGCGTGTGTGTTCTTGAGGCCTCGACCATGAAAAGTTATCAAAATCGTGAGGTTCAGATTTACTGCGTCAGAGGGGCGGGGCCACGAAATTTGGCGTTTTGGCGTGAAATTTCGACGTGCCTATACTTTGCCAAAAATACTCAACAACCTTCATCAAACTTCTGATATATAATCACAGTCTGGCCTAGAATACATTTCCATAAAAATATTTGGTGATTTTCACAGCGCCTCCTAGTGGCGACAGAAAAAGACCACTTTTACGAAATGACGTCCCATCTCGGAAATATTGAACACATCCACCTCAAATTAGGTGGAGATGTTGTCAAGGCCTTGGTGTTGACATCTGAGAAAGAATTTCAACTTGACATCAGAGGGCGTGGCCGTGACGGCGCGTCAAAGTCAAGCGTGCCGATTTTTTCGACGAAAAATGGAACTTCATTGACTTTTTGGCTGATTTTCAGGCAAAAGTGTTGGGCTTTTAAATACTTTGTCAGAGCTGTCTGAAACTTCTTGTGGTAAATAAGAGCAACATTATGCAAAATTCGGCTGCATAATTAATTAGGGGGCGGGGCAAAATCGCTCTATAGCGCCCCCTTGAAAATTTCTTTGACGCAGCCCCACCACAGCTTTGGACACAGAATTATGAAAACCTTAGCCGAATTGCAGATGAAGGAATGACCCTACAAAAAAAGTCTCTTGGAGAATGGGCTAAAATTATCAGGAAGCGAGATATTTAGGCATGGAAAATCACCATTTTTGCTGTTTTGGGCCGGGTTGAGAAGGGATCATATTTGAACGAACTCCTCCCAGGGATTTTGTCCAATTGACTTCAAACTTGGTAGTTACGTTCATATAGACCTTCCTGACTAAAAGTTATCAAAATCATGAGTTTCGATTGAAACCGCCGTGGCCGTGGCACTCCGTCAAATTTGACCCTTTTGATACGACCTCCAACTCCATTTGCTTTTTGGCTGTTTTATACGGCAAGGGACGGTGTTGCTTCATATATTTCGTCAGACCTGTCTGAAACTTCTTGTGGTTGTTAAGACCGATATTATGCTCTTTCGGCTGCATAAAAATACCTAGGGGCGGGTGGGAACTTTTCCCACAGCGCCCCCTTGAACTTTTTCTTTCAGGCAGCCCCAAGCCACAGTTTTAGACACAGAGTGATGAAACCTCATCTGAATTGTAGAGCATGGCAAGACGTACAAAAAAGTCTCTTGGAGCAATGGCCTAAAATGAACAGGAAGCGAGATATTTGAGGATGAAAATCACCATTATTTGGGCCCGAGCAAAAAACCATTGTTTTTCGTTTGGGCGTTTTCTTCTCTCTCTCCTAAATGAATCGCATTTTCGACGGCCTATATGTACTCGAAAAGTTGCGAAAATTTGCCTACCCCCCCAAAGTCGGGTGTAAAATTACGTATTTTGGGGGTCTCGCACGTGCGTATAAAAAAATGGCTCTACGGCGCCACCTACGTTTCAGTTGTCGGAGGAGCCCCTCGACACGCTTTGATCCGCTGTACGAAATTTAGCGGGAGTATGTAAAGTACTGAGACGCACAAAAAAGCCTCTTGGTGACCTGGGCTATCGCCAAGCGTACGGCGTGCACTTGTTTCAAAGTTGGCGTTTTCGTGGTTTTGGGCTCATTTTCGGGGGTCTATTTGAACGAACTCCTCCTAGAGCTTTCATCCTATCTGTTTGAAACTTGCCGTGTGTGTTCTTAAGGCCTCGACCATGAAAAGTTATCAAAATCGTGAGTTCCGGATTTACTGCGTCAGAGGGGCGGGGCCACGAATTTTGGGGTTTTACCATGAAATTTCCACGTGCCTAAAACTTTGCGAAAAAACTACAATCTCCCAAACCTCTGATGTATAACGGCAGTCTGGCCTAGAATACATTTCCATAAAAATGTTTGCTGATTTTCACAGCGCCTCCCAGTGGCCAAGAAAAGATGGCTAATGTGTGTGTTCGATTGAGCGAAATGCTTTGAAAGCGGTTCGCGCGTCTTCCGACTGGTGCCTTCCGACGTGCCAGCGTCGAGTTGCGTGGGAGTGCGAGGGCCCGTTCAACGCTGCTTGCAGCTTTAATTTTGTTAGGGCCCGTTT